>JAUEJK010431889.1:0-13961 GCA_032274865.1 Eryngium alpinum
AAGGTGCCCATGAGAAAGGAAAAAGACAGATCAAAGGCTATGAAGATTGCCGCGGGAATAATTGGTATGAGTGTGTGCGTGTGTATGTGCTATGGCAAAATTTACATCACTTATTTTCAAGTTAAATTATAGTAACTTACCATAATCTTAATATAATATATAATAGTATATTAGCAAAATTAAATAATTTAAAATAGTGTAAACTTATAATAATTTTCACCACCACACATGTAAAATATACATTTTCTCAAAAGATTTTTAATCATGTAATTTTGTAGTTGATATATATATGTGTGTGTGTGACTAAGTTGTGTGATTGTATGAACAGGTGTAAGCTCAGTGAAGATAGGAGGGGAAGAGGGAGACAGAGTGATAGTGATTGGAAATGAAGTTGATGCAGTCATTCTGACTCAGTTATTGATCAAGAAATTTGGCAGAGTCACCAGGTTGGTGAGGTTGGAACCACTAATATTGGACTACTCTCATCGATTTCATGATCAAGATCAAGCTTATAGTTCATACAACAACAGTGTTCATACTCAACCAATTTATTACTACACTAACCCACCACCTCCTCCTCCTTATTACTATAACTCAAACTGCTCCATCTTTTAAATCTTAACATATCATCATGAACACACACACACACACACAAATATATAAATGTGCGTGTTTGTATATCTATAGCAGTCTAGGTATTTACATTCTAAATCTACTGCCTATGTTATATAGACATATATATATATATATATATATATATATATGTATAGGTTACCCAAATCCACCATATGTTACCAGTTACATGTATTGTGTTGAGATTTTAGGGATCCAATTGTGAGTGGTACTGCATATATATATATATATATATATATATATATGCTTATCTGTTTGCTGGTTTTTCAATGAGATGAATTAATGAAAGTGCTTAACTGCACTTGTTTTGTACTTTTAACTCTAGGTTTTCTATTCTTTTGCACTGGTAATTACAGCTTAGTTCAGCTAAAACGGAGGTCAGTAGTGGCTGTTGGGATATATATATATATATGTGTGTGTATATAGCACATGACTTGCTACTGATTTGTTACGCAATGCAGTTTCATGACCTTAACTTGCAATCATTTTGCTTTTTATACTTCTTCTAAAACTAACATAATTTAACTTTTTAATTTTTATAAACAGATCTTTTCGATGTTTTATAATAAAAAAAAACACTAATATTTAAAGTAATCACTTGATTTCAATATTTCTATCCTGTCCTAACATTGCAGTATATTTACTTTTCAACTATATATATGGACTAATTTCAGAATTTGAAGTTCATAAAGTAGAAATGATCCATATAACATTCTAATTAAATTAACTAATACATTTACCAATATTATTGTAAAGACATTTAATTATATTTTTCACTCATCGATCCAGTTGATTACGCTCACTACAATATAATTAGTATCGGTATAAAAAAACAAATAAAAGATTTTTAATAATATTAATAATATAATAAGAAAATTAAATATTATTATTGATATAATTTTGAATTTAAGTTATTTAGATTAAAAAAAGTATTTGGTGTCGTAAAAGTTCTGAAAATAACGTAATAAAATATTTTATTTTAATTTTAGTAGAATGATAAAAAAAAAATTAATATTTATATAATATTTTATAGAATTTATTTTTTTATAATGTATAAGTTGATCGTAATTAAATAGATTTCAAAATTATATCATATATATTTTATTTATTAATATTTTAAAAATATAAAACCTCGTATTAAGAGGTAACATGTTTAAACTTTATTATTATTTTTAATATATTTATTTAAATATATATTAATAAATAGATAACAGAATTAACTTATTGTTATTGATAAGAAAGTCTGTGTCCACTGACAATTAATTAATAAATTATAAAAAATATTTTAATATATTATTTTAATCTATAAATTAATTATAGGCTAACACAAATATATATATATATATATATAATAGCATAACATGGAGTTTGTACTCTATTTCTTTCAACAAAAAAAATAGTGAGAGTAAGATTGTTTTACTCTCACCATTTAGGTATTAATTAATACATTTAATATACCTTAATATATATATATATATATATATATATATATATATATATTCTACTATATACTTTATATTATACATATATATTAATATATTAATATTATATTATTATATTATTTTTCTAAATTTGTCTAAGCAATTTTACATAAATTTTATTTCGATGTTAATGAATTTTTATATCTTATAAATTATTTTAATTAAATAAATAAGCTAAAAAACAGCATACTTTTTAGCATTAATTTATTATTATGTTTCCTCTTATAATTTTTTCCTACTTAAATCATTACTTATTAACGTGTGTTATTTTAAAAATATTATATATGAATTTCATAAATAATTAAACATATAATATATTCTCTATATATCTTATTGTTAGGAAAATTTTATTACTTAACAGTATAAAAAATTTATAAATATATAATTAAAAATTTATATATAATTATATATAATTTATTATTATATTTTTACTCTATTCCGATTCTTTCTGTAGCTATATTATAAAGAATCATTTGGATATGAATTTAATATTGAGGTATTTATTTAATTAATATTTAAATTTAATTTGTAATATTTACATTTATTTAACTTTAAATTTTATTTATAATAATAATTAATATGTATGTAACTCAAGTATGTCTGAACTCAATTCATAAGTATTATCGAATTTTTAAGAGGACAATACTCTTGGATTATATTAAGAATTTATAGTCTATTCTTAACTAATGTTATGTTACCCGAAATATTTATCATTTTTTTTTTCAAAATACACATAATAATGTTTTATTTGCACAAATTGAGAAGGTCAGAATTTATAAAGAAAAAAATATTTAAGTTATATATTAAATAAATTTTTAGGATAAATTTTAGTAACTAATTTAAGTTACCTAGCATGTTCTATTCTAAATACAGCTCTTTACCACCCTAACTAGCTGCATGTTGTTATATACATTATTTAAGCCGGTATATTAATACATGTACCATATGCATGTCAATTAGTGTAACTGAAATGGGTAACCGAGGCGATTTTAGGACGGCAATGGAGATTTTAAATTTTGAATCTGATCTCAAAACAAATTAATCGGATTCGAGGAATTCTAGAGCTGAAGAAGGAAGATCATACAGGGATGTGGTGATTCAGAACTTTCCAATTGAAAAAAGAGATGAAGACTTGGAGCAAAGGATTGGGAACTGATGGATTTCGGTGGAAATGAAGCAAAGAAAAAGATTTCCTACTGTTTTTCTCAATAACATCAATGAAAAGATAAGGAGTGGAGATATATGGCTACTAGTAAAAGAGGCAGCTGTTATCAAAGACATCATATTACCGAAACGAAGGAACATAAGAAATGAAAGGTATGGGTTTGTAATTCTTAAACATATGGAAGATATGGAAACTGTGATTAATATACTCAATGGAAAACTTTTGTTTGGAAAGAAGCTAGTAGCTTACAAAGCTAGGGATAATGACTCTTCTCTTAAGAAGCCTGGAAACCAAATGCAGAAAAAAGTCACATGGAAACCTTTGTTACATAGAGAAGAAGTTAAAATGGGGGAGGACAAAAATAAGGAAAGTCCTCTTTTAAGTAGAATCAAAAACAAAGAAAGTCCTATACAGGATAAAGATATACTCAGGAATGAAGGGGTTGTTTTAAAGATCAATAAAGATATGGTAAGCATGATGGATTGTTCTATTGTGGGTTGGCCAATAGTTGATGCGGATTTAATTGAAAAGCAACTACTTTTTCCGAATTTGAATTGGTTGGATATAATACCCATTGAGGATGGTAGATGCCTAATAAAAATCATGGAGGAACCACGATTTCAGAGTTTAAAGAATGATAACTGGGGATTCTTAATTAAATGGTTTAAATATTTGCAAGTGGTGAATCCTCTCAGCCTCAAAGTGGAAAGAACTTGTCAAGTGATTTGCACAGGCCTTCCCGTTGGCTATTATGATAATTCTAACATGGACCAAATCTTTAAGCATGTGGGAAGATCATAGACAATAATATGGACGAAATGCCTGTAAATACGTTGGATAGTATCAAGTGTTTAATATCGACAAATCTGGATTACCCAATCAACACAAGAATCTATTACTCTTTGGAAGATCCGGATGATATTGTGATCAGTTTGGAGGAAGTAAAGAAAGCGGATTCAGTAAACATAAGAAAGGAATCCAAATTGAGGAAATCTTTATTGGAAAGAAGAGCACAGCTCTCCTCAAGTTCTGATAAAAAAAATATCAAATTCTGAATCAGGTCAATACTCTTCGGGTGATACAGTCATTCCGGAATCTCCCCTAACAAACTTTAAAGAGATGTATGCAACTGATAGGTTTGAGGAGCAATCAAAAGAAAAACATGGGAAAGAGTGTTATATATTACCGGAGGAAGTTATGGCTGAAAGAAACTCAAACTGTGTTGAAGTCCCTGATGGTTCACATCCACCAACAATAAATTCAGAGGACAAACCTACCTTCATTAAGCTCATTCAAGAGAAGAAATTGGAATGGTTGGAACTAAAACACAGACTAGTTCAAAGTCAAATATCTAAAGAATAGTGGCTAGCTCTATCAGATAATGTGGAAGAGGAATTATGCAGTTTGTTAGTAAATGCAAGGATTAAATCAAAAAAGGGAGACCAAGAAAAAACAAATGTAGGAGTTTAAACCCTTTTGCAATGGGAATGAAACAAGGGAAAAGAAGGAAAATGAAAAGAGTTATTAAAGAAGAAAAAGGCTTGAAGGATGACAGGGGTGTGAGTGATGATATTGAAGGTTTGATCTTAATGGGAGATAAATTGGGTTTAAAACTTGCAAACAAGGGCAAGCTCAGTATATTGAGCTAAATCTTTCTCTATCCAGTCTCTAAGAAAGATAGGTTCCTAATGATGATTCAAGTCTTTTCTTGGAACGTAAGAGGTATGGGTAAGACCTCTAATTTTAATAATGTTATTGAATCAATACAAAGAATGAATCCCAGCATTGTATGTCTTCAAGAAACAAAAAAGAAGATTTGAAGCTCAAAGGAAAATGATTTGTTATGGTCTAACAAGGAAAATGGATGGGTTCATCAAAATTCAAGTGGGTTATCTGAGGGCTTATTAACTTCATGGCAGTTACGAGATTTGAAGGAAGAAGAGGTGAAACTGGAGAAACATTGGATAAGGGTGAAGTTCTGGTCTCTGAAGAAAAAATCTTCATTTGTCTGTTATAATGTATACGGCCCAAATGATAGAATGGAAAAAGAATCCTTTTTGAGATCATTAGAACAAGACATGAAGAATTGGGAGGATATTCCACTATTTCTAATTGGAGACTGGAATATGGTCAGAAGAAAAGAAGAAAGAGCTAACTGCTCTTATGCGCAAAAAGACTCATATCTCTTTAATTCATTCATTGAGGAGATGGGTTTACTTGAAGCACAGGTATCACCTCTAAAGTATACATGGTTCGGGGGAAACGACAATAAAAGTATGTTGGATAGAATTCTGATGAATCTTCGATAGTGTGAGAATAAGGAGTGGATGGTTTTAAATCTTCCAAGAAAGCACTCAGATCACAAAGAACTATTTTTAAAATTGGATCAAACAAACTGGAGAGCAAAACCTATTAGAATTTTTTATCATTGGCTGAAGGATCAAGGGGTGTTGAAGATATTACATTCCTTTTGGGAACAGAGATCAAAATCAGAAGAGGGGATAGTCTTTACAAAGACTTTTAAAGATCTAAGAAAAACTATGGCATGTTGGCACAAACAAAACATTGGAAACTTTAGAGAAAGAATAAAAGAATTGAAAGCTAAAATGGACAGCTTAGAAAAGGAGGAGAAATGGGATGAAGTTAACTTGATTAGAGCTCAATTGGCAGAGCTTTATAAAGACAGAGATGAATCATGGAGACAAAAAGCGAAAGGGAAATGAATGGTTGATGGAGATAAAAATTCAAAATTCTTCCATGCAGTGATTAAAAAGAGGCAGACAAAGAATGGCATAAAAGAGCTAGAGTGCAATGGTGTACATAGCTCGAATTCGGAGGTGATCAAAGAAACAATTTTTAACCACTTCAAGCTCTTTTTTTCAAGACAGAGTGAACTAATAATTTTTGAGTTGGACAAGATGAGTCTTCCCCAAATATCAGAAGAACAAAAGACTTTGCTTGAATTGAAGTTTGATTGGATTGAGATCAACCAAGCTATGTCAAGTTGTGAGCCCTCTAAAGCCCCAGGACCAAATGGTATGAACTTCAACTGTATAAGAAGCTCCTGGAGTTATTTGAAACCATCAATTTTGAGACTCTTTCAATCTTTCTTTAAGCATGGGAAAATACCAAAAGGTCTAAATTCATCCTTTATTACTCTAATTCCGAAGATTTTGAATGCAAAAAAAGTCGGAGACTTCAGGCCAATTAGCTTATTGAATTCAATTTACAAAGTTCTCTCAAAAGCTTTGGCAAATAGATTAAAATCAGTTCTTCCTTCCATCATATCGAAAGAGCAATCTGCTTTTATACAGGGAAGAAACATATCAGATAATATCCTGATCACAAATGAGATTGTACAATGGCTGAAGAAAAAGAAAAAAAGGAATCATATTAAAGTTGGACTTCCAGAAGGCCTTCGACTCGGTAAACTGGAAATTTCTCTTGAGTGTTATGGGTAAAATAAATTTTGGTAATAAATGGATTCATTGGATAGAAGAATGCTTATCATCAGCTAGAATTTCAATCTTGGTTAATGGATCTCCAACTCCTGAATTCGCTCCTAATCGAGGACTTCGTCAGGGAGATCCTCTTTCTCCTCTTCTATTCAATCTAGTGGGAGAAGTCTTTAGCAGTTTCATTAAAAAGGCTGATTCTGAAGGAATCATCAAAGGTCTCTCCTTGGGACAATGTGCAGGCAGTATATCACATCTTCAATTTGCAGACGACTCAATTCTTTTCCTTGAAGAGGAAAGGCATAACTTAATTGGTATAAAGAAAACGCTGGAATGCTTTTAATACACATCAGGTTTGAAAATTAACTTTGATAAAAGTTCTTTGTTTGCCTTTGGTGTGTCGAAAGAAATGACTCTGGAATGGAAAAATATTTTGTCTTGCAAGATAGGTTCAATTCCTTTCTCTTATCTCGGGTTTAAAGTGGGAGCTAATCTCACAAAAAGATCTGAGTGGTCTCCATTGGTGGAGATATTCAAAGTGGTGTTAAATAAATAGAACTGTAAAAACTTGTCAAAAGCAGGCAGAATGGTACTTATCAAATCAACCTTAAATAGCCTTCCAATCTATTGGATGAACCTTGCAAAAATTCCAAAAGTGGTGATTATGGACCTAGACAGAATTAGGATAAGCTTCTTTTGGGGACATGATACTTTCGAAAAGAAATGGCATTCACTCTCGTGGCCTAAAGTTTCTAATTCGAAAGCTTCAGGAGGCCTGGGTTTAGGTAATTTGGAAAATAGAAATAAATCCTTGCTTGCAAAATGGTATTCAAAATGGCAAAGTGAAAAGCTAGGAAATTAGAGGTGTATTTTGAATGATCTTTACGATGGCAAACTAAACTCCAGTGTGGAGAAATGGCCAGAAATTAGAAATCTTTCAACAACTCTCAAAAGTATTAAAGAGTTGTCAATAAAGAAAGAATGGGCAAAATGGATTTCAGAAAAAAAAAATCAGTGGATCGTAGGGAATGGAGAAAGCATTAGTTTCTGGGAAGATAAGTGGAACAATTTGGGTCCATTAGCAACCTCTTTCAAGAAAATTTTTGTAATTTCATCTTTTAAAGGAGAAAGCTTAAAGTGGATGAAAGAGAGCAAAGGGAAGTTACTGGAAGATACCACAATGTGGAAAATAACCTTAAGAAAAAGTGAAGTTGATGAACTAAAACGACTAATTATAATTCTGGAGAGAGTTTCTTTACGCAAGGGAGGGGATATTCTTATTTGGACTCATACTAACAAGATCCTGTCGGCAAAGGATATTTATTCAAGGGTGGAAGTAGGGGATACGAATCCTAAATGGAATGCTATATGGGGCTTTTCTTGTGTTCCTAAGGTGAAGGTGTTTCTTTGGAAGCTTGGAAATAGGATTCTGCCAACAAATAAGCTTCTGTCATCTAGAGGAATCATTTTAAATGATGGTCCCTTATGCGGTTGGTGCAAAGAAAAGGAAGAGGACATTAAACATGTCTTCTTTGAATGTGAATTGGCCAAATAGTTCAGGGAAAGTCTAAAATGCTGGTGGAAAAACATAAATTTATCTTGGTCAGACTCAACCTTGCTTCCATGGTCATGGATGGCATCAAATAGCAGAACAAGAAAAGGTAAAAGTTGGAACACATGTTTAGCGGCTGCCCTATGGACCTTATGGCTAGCAAGAAATGAACAGATCTTTAAGGGCAAAAAAATCAAAAGATCAGAATTTGTTGAGTTAATAAAATGCAGAGCTCTGGAGTGGACTAAGGCTTTGGGGCTAATTGAAACAAAGAATCTGGAGGGGTGGATTGAGAATCCTAATGTTTGTTGTGATAAGGCAGACATAGTTGATCAACAACTCATGAGAGGTATAGTTGAAAATGCAAAGGGATGGAAATTTTATACGGATGGGGCATGGAAACCAGGGAATAATCTCAACAAGGCTGCAATTGGTGGTTTTATTGAAAATGAGAAAAATGAATTCATCTTTATTTTCTCAAATCTAGTGGAGGCTCAATCGGAGTTGGAAGCTGAATTAAAGGCAGTAATTTTCGTGTTGGAGGAGATCTGTAAAAAGGACCTGGAGAAAAAGAGTATATGTGTTTTCTCTAATTCAAAACAAGTTATATCGTGGGCTTTATCCAAGAGTGGGCTTTTCTCGTTAGTTGATTGTGGGTATGCACTTATCATTAGAAATTTTCTGGAGGCCCATGATGGACAATTTCAGTGGATCAAGAGTAGATTTAATTTGAGAGCCCATAACCTAGCCCAACAAGGGCTTAGTAGGCATAAATCAACTTATGGATGGTTCTAGAAGAATAAAAGAAAGAACTCTACGAAAGGATGGTGCCCACACGAATATCAAGAGACTTCACATAATGAAAATTAAAGAATTTATTTTATTTGTTCAATGGCATTTAAGGTTAAATTGGTGCCTTTTTAAGTGGACAAGCATGCTTACGTTTCTCAATAACCTTAGGGTTTTCTTTTTCAAAAAAATTCTCCCAAGAATTCTTCTCTCTTGCTCAACAATGGATGCTGGATATATGCTTGGAAATCCCTCTTGGAAAAAACCTCCTGCTTCATTCCTAAAGGTGAATGTCAAAGGTCTCACAATCCCAGATGGATTTCCAGTGGTGGACATATGAAACTCCAATGGAATTGGAGGTGTAGTTAGAGATGAAAATGGTAGATTTTTTAAAGAATTTGTGGGTTCTGTAGAGGAGAATGATAAGGTCCTGGTGAATCTAAATGCAGTGTTCTATGGAATTCTGGTGGCATTGGATTTGAAGTGTGAAAATCCCTTTAGGCTCATCCTGGAAACCTCTGATGAAGAGGCGATTCAAGCTCTGAATAGCCCTAAGAGTTCGGTGAATGACAAAATAAAGATGTTGTCGGATAAAATTTTCAAGCTCTCAAAAAAGTTGGACAATTTTGATTTTGGGCTCTGTTAAATACATGCCAATAGGCCAGCGGATCTTCTGGCAGAAAATGGTATAAATGATTATGAGGAAGTGGTTGCCTTTGATTCTTTTTGCCTAGTTGAGAACAGATTCGAGGGTCTGGATGACTTTCTTTCTTTTGACAATGGAGGAGTCGAAGTTGATGAAGATCCCAGGAGAAAAGGGGAGAGGCAGAATCCAGAGGAATGGGAAGTTAAAGTGGAAAACTTGAGTCTATCTGAAGAAGAAGAATTGGAAGAGGGGGGGCATCCGGTTTGGGATGAGGCTTTTAAAGAAGTGAAACCACAACAATCGGTTCAAGCTCAAGATTGTCCATGGAAAGGAAAAGGGTTTTCAAAGTAAGGTCCTCAATCTACTAGGGGGTTAAAGGATAGTTTTTTTATTAAGTGAATCCAATCTAGGAAATCAAGTTGTTGTAATCTCTTTGGTTAGGGTCTTTAGCTCTGATTGGGTTTGGTTGGGTCTCATTTTCTAGCTTGCAGTATTGTTAATTATGGTTTGCTATTTTTATGGTTGTTTGCTAGATTAAGTGATCTCTGTAAGAACCTTTAAATTTAATGGAATTTCCTTTGCTTTAAAAAAATATGCATGTCAATTAAAATGAGATATTTTTCTTAAATAAAATTAAAGATTTGAAACATATTTGAAGTGGAAATAAAACTTCGAGTTATATTGTGTAGACAGAAATATATTTATAGAAATTTGCTTGATATTTAAAAAAACTTAGGTCGATAATTTTCTTATATTTGGTATACTATAGACTTTTAATATTTTCATATAAATTAAAATTTTATTTAATAAGAATTTTATTATTCTTAAACTTGTGTGGGACTATGACATAGCTATGACTTTGATAATTTTGATCTACCTATAAATAAAATCTTACTAAATTAATTTAACAACTATAGATAATAATTAGTTTATTCTCGAACTTGTACGAGAATATGACAATAATTATGGCTTAGATCATAAATATTTATTTTTTATATAAATAACAGTTAAAGATTATATAACAAAAAATATATATTATAATAATATTATTTTATAAATCTTTAAATAGTCAATAATAATTATCTTTCCCGTGTGAGTATGGCCTAGTTCTAGTATTATATAAAGAAATTACAAGTGTAATGCAATCATTACAGAAAATTGATTATTAAATAAATGATATTGATCTAATTAAGGTGACATGTTTGTTTATGTATAAACCAAAATCTGTTCAAAGTTTAGGAGAAGTATTCAAAGAGAAGATGAGCCACCTAATGCGGAAGCATATTTATATATTTTAATTAGCAAGTCAACTTACATCAAACATCAAACATCACTATAGTTTTAGCCAGCTAATGTGAATTAAACTTATAAATCCCAAGTATAATATTTATTTTTCCCAGTCAAATTACTATTTACTTCCAAAGAGGCACACTATTTTGATTTAATAAATAATGAATATCAGTGACTTAAGAATGAAAAGTTAAAATATTTTTATTTATTTTAATTTAATAAATAATAATAATAATAAGCTTATAATTTCATTAATGTTCAATGATAGATATATTTAAGTATTTTATGTTAAAATTTTAATATTTATACAATATTTTTATATATTTTATATTATTATAGTTTTAATGTTTATATATATGTTAATCTGTCTGTTTGAGTTAAGTAGGTAAAGTAGACTAAGTAGTAAATAGTAATTGATTGAGTTTCATTTACACGTGATTGACCTTCGTTACATTTACTTTTCCACTGGAGTAACAGAGTAACTAACAACAACCATACATCATCACATTTTGTTTTTGTTCTTGTCATAAGTGTCTCCGTATAACAAGATCCTGTTACGTATTACTGACCCATTTCCAGTTTTTTAACTGTCCATTTTACTCGAGCCACATAAAAATATATCTTTTATATATATCATATCATTGGGACCTAATGTCGATTTAAAAAATTTTAAATACTTGTTGAATACTTTGACTTCTTGTTTACCGCATATTAAAAATAATTCTTTCTCCAATTGATTGTGAAAAATAATTTCAATTTAATATAATTTATATCATGTGTTTATATATAATATAGTGGAGGATATATACTATATTACTATGTATAATTAAAATTCGTTTATCAAAAATTAAAAGGAAAAAGTTTATATTAAATTTTATTATTTTGATTATAATTTTTTATTTTGAGAGGAAAATATTAAAGGCTGTTTATTAAAATTAATAAAAAATTACATTTAAATTTATTTTATTTGTTAAGAAAAAATACTTTCTTTTTAAACTGATTGCAGATGAGGATTAATTAAACTCCAGATATAACGATAGTCGAGTTATATCTTATGATACGAGAGCATCTCCGATCATGTTAACTAAATTAATTAACTAAAATAATTAAAAATCGTAATTAGTTAAAAGATAAAGAGTCAAATATATTATAAAATTAATTATATTCACTAATTAATATTCATTAGCTATATTTTAAAATTAATATTTTATTATTAATTGAGTTAAGAAGATGATAAAATAATAATAAATAATAATTGGTACAAATTACAGATATAGTAAGTAATGACATGAAAAAATTTAAAGAATGATAAGATAGTAGTAAATATAGAGAATGAAATGTGGCTTCTCTATATTACAGCATAACTAATGGGTTGAAGAAAAAATCTTTTTATAAAATCTTCAAATTAGCTAACCACGTAGGATATGACTAATAGGTCGGAGATGCTCCGAGAATCTAACACTTAGTATAGACTCACATAAATAATTTATTGGAGAATTTGAGATATGTTTTCTTCACTAAACTATGTAAGTGTATATGTAAAATATTCCATCTAGATATGATTTTATTTGGTTTATAGATAAAATATAAATTTACTGCCACGGAGGTTACTACCTTAATTTTGGAATTCGACCGTTGATGAAACATTTTTTTTAAATTACTTAATGTATTTCTTTCTTTTATTCCAGTGGAAACATTCTATGCTGCAGAATGCTGATGTTGTGTTTAAAGTAAAAAAAACTAGGCTAGCTAGAAGCTATGAGCTATTTGATTGACTACCTCAAAGTCTTCCCAATTTTCAGTGGTTTTGTGGTGTTTACATTACATTCCCTGGTTTCTATCTTTTGGTTTTCGCATAGTGTCAATGTATTTTTATTATATTGTTTTGTAAGGTATGTACAAGTATTCTATATGTACTTATATTTATACCCCAGCAGTAGTAGTATGTATTTTGATACCAAGTGTTGTAAATATAACCTCCGGATCCTCTGACAGCTTTATTGTCTAAAGCATGCCGGTAAGAGTCTACATATACGTATGTAGCTTTATTGTTTTGATACGGCCATGTTTATGTGTGGGTATAAGTAATAACTAAGCTCATAAAAGAGGGAGAAGAAAAGTATCTTTTCTTTCTCCTCTTATGAGTCACTTATAATCTTACTCAAATCCCTTTTATAATACACTGTTATAGGTATACACAGTACATACGTTGGGTGTGTTTGTCTGTGCTGATAAGTGGCTTATAAGTCAGAAAAAATACCTCAAGAGATACTTTTTTACGGCTTATAAGTCACTTATCAGCATACAAACATCCCTGTTATATACGTTCGACATATGTTAATTGGATTGGTGCAGAGTAAAATTGTTATCAGATTGCCAATGGAAGAGTGTGGAAACAAGGCCATGAAGGTTGCTGCAGGAATGAAAGGTATGCAATACCGCTACAAGTAAAAGTAGTCTTTTCCGATCGACTATATGCAAACAAATGCTAACCGGTGTGTGGAATATTTGTAGGTGTGACAAAAGTAGAGATATCAGCGAAAGAGAAAGATAGGGTGATTGTGGTCGGAGAAGGAATCAATCCAGTGGAGTTAACAAAAAAACTAATGAAGAAAATAGGGAAAGCAACGAGCTTGATCAGCGTCGAACAATTGAAGAAACCTGGAAAGCCTGATTATGATCAAGAAGGTAAGGCTATTGGGCATCCATATTATTGTCCTCCTCCTCAACCATATTATTGTCCACAGAGAGTAGCCATATATGATCCATATGGAACTGATAATTGCTCCATCTTGTAAGCACTCACATGAAAAAATATTGCTAATAATAGAGAGTGATGCTACTTTATAATTCTTCTTTTTTGTATTTCCTAGTGTTTTTATTCATCTTTCTCATCATACAGCTAATGAGCTACAGCATCTGAATTAGTTCCAGAGTTCCAGTAGAGCCA
>JAUEJK010431992.1:0-13961 GCA_032274865.1 Eryngium alpinum
TTATTAATTTGTAATTGGTGATCAAAGGCATTAATAATACAATCATTTACCACGTTGGTAAGGGACCAGGACGTAGACCAGTATGGTTAGGGTCGAATCTGGCTAAAATTCTATGTGTTTTTTATTTTACCGCAATGCTCTTTAATACTGTTTTATTCTGTTAACTCTGCTGCATATTTGAATTGATATTGGTAAAGTACTTTGCATACACATTCTGAGGATAAACTGTAAATTTAATAAATACTGATTTTTGGAAATCAGTCTCTGTTTTACAAACAGACTGTTGTATTCCGTAACAGTTTAAAATTTGATCATCATATTTAGAAACATCTATTCACCTCTCTCTGGGTGCACTTTCATGTGTTTTATGGATATAGGGTAAACATTTATAAAATAAGAGTAGACCTGGAGTATAGTAAAGTGAGTTAACATGTGCTGAGAGGATCGACCAGAATTCAATTAGGATTAAGATATAACTTCCAATATTTATCTAAAAAAATAATATCGATAATTTATGTGTATCTCTCGGAATTAAGAGATAGAGTCAAATTAGAACTCTTCCTTTGTGAGTCAAGTTTAACGAGCTTGAGTTGTATTTGTAGTTAGACTGGGCTCATGACTGGTTAAAGATTTCGGATTCTAAAACTGATTAGACGCTTTATATTTATACAAACTGAAATTGTCTGGACTAATCGAGTGTAGCTCAAGCATAAGCCCAATAATAGTTTCAATAGAAAATATATTTTACGGTAGTGCTATACAGACCGACTTTTATAAGTCAATTGTATAGTTCGAGTGAGGTAGAATGAGAATAGTGATCGTTAAAATTTTGAATTAATTTTCCATATTTCACTTTTAATTTCAATATGATATTAACACATCATTCGAACTGTATACTCAGCTTATAATTATGGGACTATTTGTCACTATTGTGGTGGTGTTTGGTAAGCTGTTTTTTCAAAATAATAACTTATCTATTAAAAAAAAGTACAATTATAAGATATATAACTACTTATTTCTGAAAAATGAGATTATCCAAACGCAGGATAATTGTATATTCTATTCCACTTAAATCAAGGCCAAAGAAAGCTATATATAAGCTCTGTTTGTGTATCACTTATAAGTGGCTTGAAATTATAAATAGAAAAAACAAAAAAAAATTTAATTTTTTTTAAAAAATACAAATAAAACTTCCACTTAAAAGTGGTTTTCTCACTTTAAGTTAGGCTATTTGGATGAGCTTAAAACTTGTTTATAAGTGGAAGCTTGAAAAAAAAGTACATATTTGTTGTTTTTTTTCTACTTATAAGTTGAAGCCAATTATAAGTCATACACAAACAGGGCCTATATTCTACTCCATCCGTTTCAAAATAATAGCCTTCAGACAATTTTGCACGTAGTTTTAGATGATGTCTTAACCTACATTATTTCTTCCACTTTGTCCGACAAATAAAATATAATTTAAATTTAAACTATCCATCAGTGATTGAAACTCAAAATCACAACCTAAACTTTAAACATTTCAACAACACTATCATCTAGGATATCTATAACAAATTATTTTATGTGAGCAACTAACATATGATTGGTGTATTAAGATAACGGTATGTCGAGAATCTCTACGGATGGAGGTCCACCAAATACTAGTATTACTTGGTAGCGGCATCCTAAGCATGTCTGGTCTAATGGTCCCTCCACAACACTAGATTCCGAAAACAACACCGCAATTATCGTTCTTGGGAACGAAACTTCCAAAATTAAACTTAATTCAAACATTAGATTCTTGGTGTCCAAGTATCGTGGTGCATCTTCCACCCTCGCGAAGCACAATTTTTTTAAATATTAGATTCGTTTAAATTAAAAGTATAAGAAATGTATATACTATTTAATATTTAAGAGATGTATTTAATTATTTTTCTATGATTCTTTATATCTAAGTCATATAATTATACGCCATATTCAAATTTGATACTGTATAAATTAAATAAAATTATAAATTCAATATTTTTATTTTATTTAAATTATCAAATTTAAATATAATTTACGGTCTTATTTTTAAGTTTTATTTTATTATAATCATTTAGAGGGTAATTGCAGGTTTACCGAATATAAGTTACGATCTTAATTTTAAGTTTTATTTTATATTTTTATTTTATATTATTTGAATTATTAAATTTAAATATAATTTATAGTTATATTTTTAAGTTTTATTTTATTAACTATAATTTTTAGAGGGTAATTACAGGATCATCAAATAAAGTCCTCTATTTCATATAGCTTTTAGCTAACAAAGCAGTTAACCTTTCTCTATAAGAAAGAAAGTGTGGATGAATCGACTTCAATTAAAAAATTCAATTTTTATTTTTAGCGATAATATATAATAAGAACATCCCAAACTTACAGACTCCTATTCTACCACATTAGCATCTTGTATCTCGGAGAAAATCATTACAAGCCCTCTCTAAGAATATTTGATTGAAGTATTATTTAACACGAGGTAAGTAGTAGGATGTGAAGCTATTTAAATCTGCTTTAAATATCAAATGGGATGGAACTATATTATACAACTAGAAGACGTACGTGTGTTTGGCTATCACTGATTTTTAACTTATAAATTAAAATAAGTATTAAATTAACGTTTATTTTAACTTATAAACTGAAAATCAATGATAGCCCAACATTACTATAGTTTTGATATTTTGGATTCTAAGCTTCCATTATAGAAGTTTATGGAAAAAATATTTTTAAAAAAATATTTTTAAGGAACATATTCTTTAAAATTAAAAAGAGAAAAATATTTTTTAAAATTTTGCCCCGCAAAAAACATTTAAGAAAAAAATTCTTATATTTTATTATTTATTTATCTTGAAAAAAGGAAATAAATCAAATAAATAAAATTTCTTATGATTTTAAAATAAAATATTTTCTCTTTTTTATTCTAAAAAAATATTTTTTTTAAAAAAATTAACATAATATTTTCTCTAAATAATTGATGTCTCCTCATTTAAAAAATACTTTTTTTTAGATAAACAAACTGTATTGGCCCAAAAATAGGGTCCGAATAATAAGGCCCAACTAGGCACGATTCGAATAAAAAAAAATTCAAGTTAAAATAAGTCCAATACGGTAAAAGCCCTAAAAGGAGGACTCAATTAATGAGGTGCAGTCAACTAGGTAATTCCTGATAAGGATCAAGTAATGATTCCTAAGAAAACAATAATCTTAGGTGGCAAGAAAAAAGAAAAAATGTAAAGACAATTACCATCTAAATATGATTCTGATTTCTATTAGGTATCTGAAACCCTAATCCATAACTATATAAAGGAAATAAATTCTCATAATTAAGTACGCAATTTTAGCTCCAACACAGAGAATACACATAATTATTTCGTTACTTATTCTTGCACCCGAGTCCTTCCGATGGGACCATCATCCACCAATTTTTGCGGATTTTCCGACGTCTGTTCAAGGGGACAAGGAGCTCGTCTTCCTAACTTCAGTTACTCAGATAATTATTTATTTTGATTTCGTAAGACAAATAAAAATATGAAATCTAAGTTAAAAATTAATCAATTATTTTAAGTATTGATAAATGGTACTGTCATTTTATGAGATAACAGCAGAAGGCCAGTTTTCAGGTACCAGCACAGCTTTAAAAGTTGAGCAAACATAACAGAACAAAAATTAACACTTCTAATGACTAAATAATTAAGAAATGAAAAACACAAGCCATGAAGTGTGACAAGCATTAATAGCAAATTCAACTTTGGCCAACCTAAAGTCAAAGTCATGAGTCAAAGCGGGGACTACTGCCTAAAACAAAAGAGAAGGTGATATGTATACATCTTTGACGATTTCAACTGGAAAAAATCAACTCATTTACGCCACCACCGAAAATCCTATTGCAAATGAACGTAATTTGTTTTTAATAATTAAATAATAAAGATACTCTTGCGGGTCTCTTTTATAAGATCTCTTTTATACGATATTGTTGATTTCAGTACGTAATTATAGGTGCTTTGACTGACTAGCTAAAAATATTATTTTTTAAGTTTTCCTTTTCTGAATAAAAATTTAAAATAAATTATTATTCAGAAAAAAAAAATTAAAAAATAATATTTCTGATTAATCAGTTAAAGCACCTATTATATGCTGAAGTCAGTAACATCTTACGTAAAAGATCAGAGGAAGTTATATAATATTTCAAACAAATAATTTTTTTTCAAATATATGGCACGTTTAATCAAAGGGTAAGCGGGAGACTTTACATCTAGTTCCTGTAAAATAATACTTTAAAATAAAAAAAAATTAATTTTAAATATATACGATCATCAAGGAGGCTAACTGCTAGTATTTATTAAATAAAAAATTATTAATTAATATTTATTTATTAAAAATAACTTTAAATATATATTTTATATATTTAATTATTTAAAATATTTAATATTTCATTTTTAAAAATATAAATACAGATAAATATATGCAAAGTGTTTACGGATACCAATTAGGAATGTTTTTCCTAATTGTCCAAGTCACCGCCTTAGTAGTCGGTCGGCCCACGGCACCGCCTTAGTGGTTGGTCGGCCTACCGTCTGTGGTGCTATCAGTCTGAGTACCAATCCAGACCTAGTATCTACAGGCCCCCAAGTATCTGGCAAGCTCAGCTTGGTAGATACTTAAATCTGTCTGTCGGCCGAATACCTAGCAAAGTGAAAGAAATAAAGATAGCAATAATATGGACAGTTATGTCCGACTGAATACTTATAAGCAGATCGAAGTAGAGTAGCTTCTGTTGTAAGCTTTGCCACGTGGCACGATCCCAAGGCGCTAGTTAAAGAGACAAGCTATCACAGCCGTCCATTCATGTATATAAATAAGTCCCAGTCTCTCCAATTACACACTTCACTTCTCCATTACCAGAAATAAAAAAAAGCAAGTGTTGGTGAAGAAGATTCAGAACTTCCTTGAAGATTATATCTGCAGAAACAAGTAAGTACCAACGATCCTCTATCTGTGATTTACAAAATCTTAATATGAAAAAGTTTTGAAATTTTGAAGAATTTGATTTAGAAATCTGTTAGATAAATGTGTTTAGGAATCGTAACTTGGATGTGTGAATGTAAAAACTTACAGATCCATAGCGAATTGTGGAAATGGTGTGTAAATTTTTTGAAAAATCACCTTTGGCGCCGCTGCAAAATCGTTTTCCCAACAAAATTGAAGTGGTGCCGCCGCGACGGCGGCAGTTAGGTTTATAGATGCAGAAAACTAAATATCATAATAGTTCAGTCGGTCTTATCATTACCATTCGGCCGGACGATTTCATCCTATTTTACCTATTGTTGTAACAGTATTAATCTAATATACAAAATCATTTTCATTTTTCAGATATGAATATGTCCGATGACAGTAGTTTGACCCCTACTCGTGAATTATTTGTTAGAATAGATCAGCGAGGATTTGATCCGGAAACCTCCCGAATAATAGATGAAATTCTAGATAATCCGATTGAGGGGACGTCAGCTCCCCGACTGAACAAATGTTCAGCAGAACAATCGAACCTTAAAGAACCACTTACCTCCATGGAAGTTACAATCGACCAAATCATAACCTATCCGACCAATAATGCCTTTAGGGAGGAACCTAAATTTTCTTTCTTCAATCATCCATCCAAACTTACCCAAGGTCACATAGACAATTATTATGAACAGTTCCTATAAGCGAAAAATATACCTATCTTTTTTCAGGGAAATCCGACCGAGTACATAATCACTTCTCGGTCGGCTGTCGTGGTGCCTTAGCTGTGTCCTTACAACACTTGCAATGCGGGCTAAGATTCCCACTCCATTCATTCATCCGATCAATGCTCCATTTCCTTGAGATCTCCTTATTCCAACTACTGCCGAATAGTTTTATGATCATTAACTCCTTCATCGGGAGATGTAAAGATAGAAACGTTCATCCGAACATAAATGTATTCTTTAATCATTACAAAATAAACTCTGCGTCTTCGGATGGTCTCTATAATTTTGGTCTACGACCGGGCGGCCAACACTGGGTGGAACTATTGTCAAGTACAAAAAATAAAGAGGTCCAATGGTTATGGGTTATTGGGCCGGAGATTGAGGAGTTTGTCGACTGGAAGATTATTAAGCCGGACAAGAAGAGGCCCAAGCTGACTAAGGAATAGAAGGAGGCTTACAAGCTTCTTCTGAACGAGCCTCTGAACATATTGTCCAAATTGATGCCCAGTCGGATGACTTTATACAAAGGATTGGAGGTTAAGTCCCCAACTTTTAATTTAAATAAAGAAAAATATAATAGGTTTGCAATTGGATGATTCTAACACTTATTGTATTGCAATTTATTACAGTGGCGCCCAAGGTTGACCAAGCAGCTATACTTGCCCGAGTCAAAGCTCAGAAAGAAGGAAAATCTGCTTCCAGTTCAGCCATCCCTATGAATGTCGATCAGACACTGGAGCGTCTAGTCGGACAAACGCGAATCCAGAGAAGAAAAAGACAGAAAAGAACAAAGAGACAATCACCATCAGCCCGAACAACGATCAAATCTCTAAAAAAGGGCGAAGACTCCGACCACTTAATACTCTGCAGGAGATGGAGAATTTTATTGTCGACTGTGGGATGCCATCCTTGAATATAGGAATGGATGTGGGTAACGCCCTCTATTGTCCGGGCGATGAGAAGAATTTTAAAGAAATGGTTATGAGCACGATGGCCAGCCAAGTGTTCGGCCATTATACTCAGGTAAAGTGAACCAAACTTAATGATTATTTCCGAGATTATATAACATATATGTCTGATACTTGGTCGTTGCTATGGCAGACTGGAGCATGGATGGCCGGATTGGCCAAACAAGCCCAAAAGAATGGGCAGGCCCTGCGGGAGATGAAGGTTGCGCTAGTGGATGCTCAAAAGAAACGGAAGGAGGCCGAAGACTTGGTGAAGAAGGCGGCCGACCGTGCATACCAAATTAACCTGGACAACACTGTTTTGAAAAGGAGATATGCCAGGTGCCAGCGCCGAGTGCTTCGAAGGAACGCAAAGCTGGCCAAGGAATACGCCCGGGCGGATGAAGTCGAAATATTATCATAATGATGGTCATGCGGCTATCTTAGAAAAGCTTCGAGATGACAACATCGACTATACTAAATATCTCTTAGACCCATCTTTAGACACGCTAAAGGCGGCCATGGAGGCAGTGAAGGCTCCGGCCAAGGAAGAGGTTCCAGACGAAGATACCGAGAAAGATACGGATGAAGAAGAACAAGGAGCCGAACAGAATTGAAGAATGGGAATACCCATTAATATTTGTAAACTTTAGTTTGTCCGACTGGATTAAGAATTGCCACATAACAATGAAGGAAATAGTGTCTTGTGAAAAACTAAGTGTTTCAAATTGTCCGGCCAGATTTTGGTTTTTAATTTAAATATGCTCTTTGGAATAAAGTTTTTTCGTTCAGCCTGCATAATGAAAATCAGATATAAATCATATTAAAAGATGGAACCTATTGTAGATTGTTTGGTCTTGCCTCCTGTTCGGTCGGCTAGCAGTTAGTGTTCGGTCTGCTTATAAATAATTAGTTATATAAATCGTATGTGCCGGTTTAACAACTAACAAACTCAATTGATTGGGTACATGGCTCCCAGAATTGGTTAATCCTCTTAGCTATGATAGAGGTTTATTTGGTCGACCTATAAACCAAATATCAATAATAACATAAGGGGGCATGTCCAGTCAACTTTCCTATAAGTTTACTCGTCAAGTGGCCAAAACATTGCCGGAAAAAGTGGTAATTAATACCGAACAATATAGCCGACCGGGCACTATATTGGGTTTTCCGGACGCATTAGTTGTAGATAAAAAACCTGTTGTAAAATAAGAACAAATATTTATTGCCAATAAATTATTTTTCTGTTATAATCAACCATGTCTTTGACTGAAACAAATTTTATTTAAAATGCATCCAACTGGACGAAAAAGACTTACATCCAAATGGGCGGAAATAACTTACATCTAAATGGACAGAAATAACTTGCATCCAAACGGACGGAAAAAGGAAATCGGGTAAAATTACTGATAATACCGGCAAAGGTGGGCCACGTTCCATGTATTTTTGACCATCTCCCCAGATAAAGTTTACAGATGACACGTGGCAGGTCTTGGAAGAAAAACTATAAGATATGGACCCTCCCAATTGGGCATCATCTTCCCTTTTTGATCCGAAGCAGTTACCTCACGGAGAACCAAGTCACCAACTCAAAATATCCTCTTACGAACTCCTGAATCAAAAAATTGGGCAAATTTTTGCTGGTAGGCTGCGATCCGAGGTGCCGCTTCATCGCAAAGTTTTTCCAATAGATCTTTATCAAACCGAATCGCAGCATCATTGCGATTGATATCGAAGCACATGTTCCGATAGGAAGGCATTCCAACCTCAATTGGGACTAGGGCATCCGTCCCAAAAGTTAGTCGGAATGGTGTCTCACCAGTAGTCGTCCGAGTAGTTGTTCGATAAGACCATAAAAAAGTGTGGAGCTCATCCGCCCATAGTCCATTAGCTCTGTCCAAACGCCTTTCAATGCCTTTTAAAAGTGCTTTATTAGTGCTCTCAACTTTCCCATTCGCTTGAGGGTATCCGACCGAAGACATCTCATATTCGATCTTCCAAGACTGTATTATTTAAACTTCTGATCTGCAAACTGAGTTCCGTTGTTAAACACAATAATCTTGAGGACTCCAAACCACATAATAATGCATTCCAAAACAAACTTCTCGCACTGAGCCTCCGTTATACTGCTAAGTGGCCGAGCTTCTGCCCACTTGATCATATAATCCACGGCTACGATACAGTACATGGCTCCTCCTTTGGACTTGGGTAATTTACCCACAATATCTACTCCCCACATAGCAAATGGAATTGGACTAACAACAGGGGTCAGAGTGGTAGCCGGCTGGTGATATAAGTGTCCAGGTATCTGGCATTTATGACACTTCTTAGTATACTCCATGGCGTCCGAGCGTATGGTGGGCCAGAAATATCCTTGTCGAAGGATTTTGTAGGCTAAAGCTCTTCCAGCTAAATGGTCTGCACAGTGCCCTTCATTGACCTCTTCAAGAGCCGTGTGGGCTTCGTCAGGAGACAAACATCGTAGAAGTGGTTGGTTGACAGATCTCCTGTATAACAAACCATTGAGCAGAACATAATTCATAACTTTGTATTTTACCTTCCTGGCCTCGATTGGATTTAGAGGCAGAATACCAGAATCTAAGTACATCCGTATAGGCGTCATCCAGTTGGACTACTGATCAATTGGTGGCAATTGCTTTCCCTTAATAGAAGGGGAAGATAGTTCAGACACATACACTGTTCCGTCCATCCATTGAGTATCAGACGAAGCTAATCGAGATAAAGCATCTACCTTCCCGTTCTGTTCTCGATCAATGCCAATCAGCTCGAATATTTTAAAGGATCCAGAAAGCAAACGAGTTTCAGTTGCATAAACCTTGAGTCGATCTCCCCGTTGTTCATATTCTCCTAAAAAGTGTTTTACTACCAACTGAGAATCACTGTAGGCACGTAGAGATCCCACTTATAATGCCTGAGCAAGGCGAGGTCCGGCCAACAGAGCTTCGTATTCAGCCTCATTGTTGGTCAGTCGAAACTTGAACTGAATAGGCTGCTGAACTGGAAACCCTTTTGGACTGGTGAGAATAATTCCGGCTCCATATCCTTCGTTTGTTACCGACCCGTCCAGATATAGATTCCAGACATCAGAAGACAACTGAGAAGAATTCGTGTGATCATCCACCACAGGGTCTGATGGAGTACAGAAATTGCATTCGACTACAAAATCTGCAAGTGCATGTGCTTTGATTGCAGTCCTTGGTTTGAACACAAGATCATATTCTCCCAATTCAACCGCCCATGCTGCCATCCGACCGGACGTCTCCACCTTGTGTAATATCTTCTTCAGAGGTTGATCAGTGACCACCTCAATCGTCCTTCCCTGGAAATAATGCCTTAATTTCCTTGCAGCCACAATCAGACCCAAAACCAATTTCTCAATGTTGGGGTACCGTGTCTCTGCGTCCCGTAAGGCATGACTAACATAAAATACCGGTTTCTGGAGGTGCATATGTTCACGAATCAAGACCGCAGCCATGGCTTTATCAGATACGGCTAAGTAGAGCTGTAAAGTTTCTGACGGCTCAGGTTTGGTGAGAAGATGAGGCTGAGATAAGCAATCCTTTATCTGTTTGAAAGATTTATTGCAGTCTTTAGACCAAATAAAGTCTTTACTTCCCCGTAGTGTGTCAAAGAACGGAAGAGCACGTTCAGCTGATCTTGATATGAACCGGTATAAGGCAGCCAACCGACCAGTCAACTGTTGGACTTCCTTCTTTTTAGTAAGAGCATTTATGTTTAATATGGAACTTATCTTCTTCGGATTAGCTTCTATCCCTCTCTGGCTAAACATGTACCCCAAAAACTTGCCGGATCGTACTCCAAAAGTGCACTTGGTCGGATTTATCCTCATCTTGTTCGAACGTAATGTCTCGAAGCATTCCTGCAGATCCTTGATGTGATCATCATCTTGGCTTTTCACGATCATATCATCTACATAACATTCCATATTCTGACCAATCTGATTCTTGAACACCTTGTTTATCATTCTCTGATATGTTGCCCCAGCATTAATCAATCCAAACGGCATCTTGATGTAAGCATACGTCCCCGAAGGTGTAATGAAGGCAGTATTAGGTATATCTTCCTCTGCCATTGCTATTTGATGATAGCCCGAGAAGGCATCCAGAAAACTTAGCAGAGAAAACCCAGAAGTTGCGTCTATCAGATGATCAATATTAGGAAGGGGATAATGATCTTTTAGGCAGGCTTTGTTCAGATCAGTGTAGTCCACGCACATCCTCCACTTGTTATTCTTTTTATTAACCACCACTACATTAGCCAGCCAGTTCAGATAAGTGATCTCCTTAATAAAGTTAGCTTTTAAAAGTTTGTCGACCTCCTCGGCAATAACCTTCTGCCTTTTCGGTGCAAAATTTCATTTTTTCTGTCTGACCGGGTGGCTCTCTGAATCAACATTAAGGTGATGAACGGATATATCTTTACTGATTCCTGGCATATCTTCTGGCTCCTAAGCGAAAATGTCAGAATAAGAACGTAACAGTCCGACCAGGTGTGTTTTCAGATCTTCAGGGAGACCCTTTCCAATGGTCAGCACCTTTTCTGTCTCACCCGGAACCAATTCAATGGTCTCCACTTCAGTAGCTGGTTCAGCAATTGGATTAGTCAACCGATCGCCAAAGTGCCCAGTCCCTATATGATAGGTTGACTTGCCGTATTTGTATCTACCCATTCGACCTTCAGAATTCTTTCGCTTTCCAGTTGGTTCGTATGGATCTTTGTCCTCATCATCAGGATCATTCCCTGTCTGGTTAGACAATTTTTCCATCATAATTGCCCAAGCAGTAACCTGGTCACCTCGAACTTCCCCAACTCCTGTCTCTATCGGGAATTTAAGCGTATAATGCCCAATTGAGTATATTGCCTGAAAATCAATAAGCATCGGCCGACCAAGTATAAGGTTGTACGGGGAGGGGACATCAACAACATGAAATAATAACTCATTTGTCACAGTATTTGGTTGTGTGCCAATTATAACATGAAAGTGCATATCACCTAGAACGGGAATTAAATTGTTACCGAACCGAGAAAGTGGAGGCTCATTAGTCAGTTCCATCTCATGTCCGCCTAGCTTCATCTGGTTAAGAGTGTTTTTGAATATGATGTTAGCTGAACTGCCACCATCTACCAAAAAATTTCCCGATCATATTCCTCAAAATGTCAGCCATACAAATAAAAGCATCAACATGCGGATATGTGACGCCTTCATAGTGATCAACAGTGAACATGATTGGATGAGCTTGAGTAGGCCGATTCTGATTTCGGTATAAGTTGTTGACGTCTCTAGCACACTTCTTCTTTGTTGTTTTTGTATTCCTGCCCAAGAAACTTCCTCCAGAGATGGTGTTAATAGTGTGAATTACATCATCATCCGACCGTCCAGGCTGTTTATCATCTATGTCCTTCTGCTTACGTTCACTAGAAGCTCGATCGGGCTTACTCCTTTTCTCATCCTTTCTGCCACGCCTTTCATCCGCAATATATTTCTTCAGCTCGCCCTGTTTGATCAACTTCTCAATCAACCTCTTCAAACCGAAACATTCTTCTGTAGAGTGACCGTAGTCCTCATGATACTCGCACCTCTTGTTCATATTCCTCTTCGACTGGGGGTTCTTTATTCTCCCTGGATATTTATAATCTTTAGCCTTCTTAATTATGTTCAGAATGCGAGCCCGAGAAGTATTAAGGCGAGTGAAGTGTCTGTTGCGTGATCTCTCTGAACCCCTGCATCGGTCGGGTGACCGATTTCTTATAGGTGATTTTCTTCTTCGTGGTGAGCGGCTTGCCTTCCGCTTAGAGCGAGAACCGGACTTGCCTTCCCTTTCCAAATATCACAGTGTCTCCTTCTTCAGCTCAAAATTTCTTGCCCTTTTGAAAATATCATCCAAGTTAGTGGGTGGAAAGTCATACAGCGAACTTCGAAGTTTTTTGGCTCGGCTTTGATCAAGATTTCCGGCCAATAAAGCCATGACCTGCTATTCTTGGAGATTGTGCACATGCTAACATGGCTTCTTGAACCACTTCATCTAATCCATTGTACTTTCATTCGACCTCTGCTGCACATTAATCAACCACCCTGTATCTTTTCCATGTCTACAATAAAAAGCAAAGTGCTTCAATAAAGCCTTCTTCAACTGACCGAATGAGAGTATATGCTCCTCGACTGAAGAGTATAATACAAATTCTTCGCTTCATCCTTCAAATAACATTCGAACATCTTACAGAGCGTTAAATCATCATGTCCGGCCATCTGCATTAGATTCTGATATTCAACTACATGGTCATTCAGATCTGTCTCTCCGCCATAATTCGGAATTTTAGGGACTGTCAGGCCCGTGCGTGGCTTGTACCTCTGAATAGCTCTGATCAATGGGGATTCTCCATGAAAATATCTTCCACCACCCATAAATATTTTCTCCATATTGTTCATCATTCTTTCTATATCCCGACCTTCCGCTTCTGAGTCCAAATCCCAATCTGAATCATCATCCGAATAATCGTCCTCATAATCATCATCTTCATCGTCGCCATACGATCCGGAATCAGGTGGAGGTGAACCTCCTCCTCCTCCTCCGCCGGTTAAAGGTTATGAGTAGGATTTGTCTGTCCACGAGAATCCCTATTCTGCTGACGTCCACTCTGACTAGCCCGCTGATTGTTTCTACCAGTGGCTTGGCGTGGTAGGTCTGTTCTACTGCGTATTCGTCCGGATCCTCGTTCCGTGAGGTCTATAAAACTGATCGGAGCTGGAGGTCCGAAATTCGCCAAAGGATCTACTGGGGGGTTGTCCAATCGATTACGGATCTGGTCTGCTGCCAAGGTGATTGCGCGTGCTTGCTCCACGAGTATATTCAAAGCTTCTCGATCACGCTCTCGGGTTATGTTTTCGGCCCTTAACAGCTCTGCCAAACGGCGATCATCTTCCTTACGACGAGCCACTTCTTCATTGGTCAATCCTATCAAAATTCCAGAATTTTCTGGCGGTGGGTTTTCAGTTTGTGGTTGACCAAGTTGTTCCGATTGGTTCGTGGAGGCTGGTTGGTTTGAGGATTTTGGAGTAGTTCGATAGTTACACTGCGCGAACTATCTGGGGAAAATATCAGGAAGCGGTTAGGGCGAAGGTTGCTGGTGGGCGTGTAGTGGTTAGTTTGAGTAGAATTTTGAGCAGAGGTTCGAGTTCTGGAACTTCGGAGTGTCTTCGTCATGAGTGCTGCCGGTAGAGAATTATGGT
>JAUEJK010432204.1:0-11436 GCA_032274865.1 Eryngium alpinum
CATCCAGGTTCAGTTTCCTTACTTACTTATAATTCTAGCGCCTCCCCATAATTAAATTGCCGTATTGGGCTTCTTGCAGTATTGGGCCAAGTAGGAGCGGACTCCTCTTATTAATTAAGCTACCAAGCCTCAAATTAAACCCAACTAGTCCCGGATATTATTAAATAATATTTGTAACTTCAGAATCAAAATGAATTTGCATTTTTCTAGCATTAGAGTTACTCAATATACTTTATTTCCTAATTTACCCTTACTTGTTTCATAAATTACAGACGGCGTTAATTAGGAATTGACAGTTGGTACACATATTGTAAATAAAGTCGAAGTACAGATACACAAAGTGCTAACTGAAAAGTACGATATACAAAGTGCTAGATGCTGTAAAGTGTAGGTACACATTATGCAAATTACTCTTATGTATATAAAAAAGTTGCGGATGAGTGCAGAAGCCTGAGTGTGCGTAGTAGGTGGGTGAGCAACAGCCGTAAAAAGGATACATTAGGGATAGAACAAATTGAGCAGGGATAAAACTGAGAATTCACGGCATAAGTGAGGAGACTTCAGCTTTTACTTTTAGTATAGATATAGAAGTATAGATTAGTATAGATATAGAAGTATAGAAGTATAGATATAGATATAGATATAGATAGTATAGATATAGATATAGATTATTTCTTTTTCTAACTTTATTAAGCTAAGATATATTGATAATAAAAGAAATATAAATAATAAATATAATTTATTAAATAATAAATTACTCTAATATAATTTATAAAATTAATGTTTTTATTAAAAAATATAAAATTTTCATAAAGTTGAGTTATATATTCGTCTAAATTATAAATTTGAAAAAGAAAAATAACTTAAATTCAGTATTTTTAAGACTGAAACTGTAACAAATACAAAAAACAAATTTTAAAAATTATATTATGTCAATTCATCTCCTTTAAATTGGATATGTAACTAATAAAAGAGAAAACGGCGCTTAATCTCGTATATTTATATGAACTTGTTTTTGCTTATAGTAATAAAATTAATTTAAAATCAAAC
Source organism: Eryngium alpinum (assembly GCA_032274865.1). Taxonomy (NCBI): domain Eukaryota; kingdom Viridiplantae; phylum Streptophyta; class Magnoliopsida; order Apiales; family Apiaceae; genus Eryngium; species Eryngium alpinum. The sequence continues at coordinate 1,051 of JAUEJK010432204.1, forward strand.
ACTCTCCTGAATTTATATGAATTATTTTTTATAATAGAGTCGACTTATATTCTTACATGGATCAACTCATCTCCCTAAGCCTTAACTAAAAAACATGTTTATTTAACAAAAAGAAATCTCAAAACATGGGAAAAATGGGATCATTTTATTATCTTTAAATAAATATCAAAGAAAATATATAATGTAAAACTCAAAGTATACAAAATCAGAAAAAGGATGAATAAATAATAATTCAATCTTGTTACGAAATATGTATGGTTATTTTCCTTTTTTTATAATAAAGTATTGTTTTTATAATCTTCATATATAAAAAAGTCTTGCAATATTTATTGTTACAGATAAAAGAATATAAATTTACAGATATAGAAATAATTGATATTAAAACACCTTAATTAGTAATAAATTAATAAAAAATAATTATAAAAAGTCAAAGATAATAATGGCCACGCGTTAAATTCCAAATTTCCAAAACCGTTACTAACTAATTCCCGCTCCAACCACTTATTTAAACCCGCCCAATTTACTCCATTTCAAATAAAATCACAAATTAGGGTTTCTAATTTCCCAATTATCTTCACTTTTTTCTTCATTAACATCATGAAATCTCGGGATTCGAGCTCTTCACCAGCGAAGAAAGAAGTTTCTTCCTTTTACAGATACCTAAAACCTGGAGCTTTAGCCCGAATTCGTGACTCCAAATTCACTGCCAAATCGAAAAGATCAAATTCTCAGAATCTGATGGCTTTGAAATTCATTGATTTATCGGGAACTGTGGTGTCATCGGAGACGACGCAGATGTTTGAAGATCAGATGGAGCGTGTTCCTTCTTTTCCTATGAGAAGTGGTTCTGGTTGTGTTCAGAGGAAGAAGCTTTTTGCTGTGGCTCCGATTTTTTCGGATATTTAGTAAGGAGGAAAGATTTTGATTGATGGATTTTTAGCGTGATATGTTTTAGAGAAGTTATAAATTTTAGTATAAGTAGATGAAAGGTGTTAGGTGTGCATAAAATTGAGATTCTCTATGTTATACATCTTTTGTACTAGTTTATTCATAATAATCTCAATGCAAGTAGTTGTCTGAAGTTTATAAGTGTTGGTTTTGTCGATTTATAAGTGGTTTAATTGAAAATTTTGGTATTTGGGATGGTTAATAATGGATTGACTGGTTTGAATTTTGATTCTGGATTCGAGGGTAGAAGCCCTACTGGCGGCGGAGATTTTAGTGTTACCTAACTATTAACTCGAGTTTCCTGTTATGCAAACAAGAAGTTCTAGTCAGAGTCTTTACTTATTTGATATGTAGTGTAGTCAATGTGCAAATGAATATGATCTTGCTTCCAAATTGAACAAATTAATTAGAATATGTATGTATTCAATACACTAAGTAGGCATGATTGATGTGATTTTCCTTTTGTTCCCTCTCGAATAAAATTCCATAATCTTCCTTTTCCGTGCAGAATTTTACAGTTTCATTAGCATCTGTGGTTATATTTGATACGGAAAATAGGACATCTACACAATCTATATATTTCCCTTTTACTTCCCTAGATTTGTTTTCTTCATCTTTTGTTTTCTACTTCCAAATTCCACATTTTAACTAGAACATGTACGTATTTGATATGCAGTGTAAGGAATGTACCTGAATGAAATGGTTTTCCTTTTTGGTCCCCAGAATTTTATTTTTCTTAATCTTCCTTTTCCTCAGGAATTCAGGAAATACGAGTGTTTATTTAGAATCTGTACCTGTTTAATATCCAGAGCCAGCAATGAGAGCAATTAATTCAATCACCCATCTCTTCCTCTGTTCTATAATTTCTTAATCATGTTTTCTTTCACAAAAGTCAATAATTTTATCAAATCTCTAACGTTTTTTCTTTTTTGATAAATAATCTCTACCTATTTGATATGGAAGGCAGGCAATGTGCACAGCAGAATATGATGTTTACCTTCCCTTTCCTTATAATTTGACTGTTCATGCGAGTAGGCATTGTGCAAGTAGGTGAGTTCGCTAGTCCTGGGAATTGTTCTGAACCTACCCCGGTTCATACTTACAGAACTGGGAAGCGAAGGCTCGTGAGTGGGCAGCAAGCACCAACAAGCACTTGGCAGAAAAGGTAACTGACCAGCCTTATGTTGCCCCCATATGGCATCTCCTCCATTTGTGAAAGGGATAAAGCAAGTGGTAGAAGATTAGTGTGGTGCTTGGATACGCTTCTCAAGTTCAGCTACTTCAGAGATTGATTCCGACGAGTTGTTGCTTATTCTCTGATCATTGAATCTGATTTTCTTTTTCTTGCTCCTCCAGATTTTCATGTTCTAGTCTTTCCGTTCCTTATAAAATCCTACTATTTGATAGAATCTTTACATATTTGATATGCAAAGTAGGTAAGTGTGCAGTGAATCATATCATCTCATTGCTCCTCGGAATTTTAGTTTCTTGATATTCATTTTCTATGTATGTACGCGTTGTATCATTAGGTAAATGTTTCTGGTGTCAAAGCATAAAATTTTGGAAGAATCATATGAAAAGATCGAATTCACAGAACCTCATGGCTTTGAAATTATTGATTTATGGGGAACTGTGATTTCATCAGAGACGCAGATGTTTGAAGATCAGACGGAGCGTGTTCCATCTTTTCCTATGAGAAGCGGTTCTGGTTGTGTTCAGAGGAAGAAGCTTTTTGCTGTGGCGCCGATTTTTCCGGATATTCAGTCTTGAATTGAAGGAGGGAAGATTTTGATTGATGGATTTTGGGTAATATTTGTTAGAGAAGTTACAAATTTTAGTATAAGTAGACGAAAGGTGTGCATAGGATTGAGATTCTGTATGTTGTTATACATCTTTTGTCACTAGTTTATTTATAATAATTTCAATGCAAGTAGTTGTCTTAATTCTTATAAGTGTTGGTTTTATCGAATTATAAGTGCTTTATTTGAAAATTTTCGTATTTCGGATGGTTAATAACGGATTTACTGGTTTGATTCTGTATTTGAGGGCAGAAACAGAAGCCCTACTGGCGGCGGAGATTTTAGTATTACCTAACTATTAACTTGAGTTTCCTATTATGCTCAGCTTCGAAACAACAGGTTCTAGTCAGAGTGTTTACTTATTTGATATGCAGGGTAGTCAATGTGCAAATGAATATGATCATGCTCCTAAATTCAAGAAATTAATTAGAATATGTATGTATTTGATACGCTAAGTAGGCAGGATTGCTCGGATTTTACTTTTGTTCCCTCTCGAATAAAATTCCATGATCTTCCTTTTGCGTGCAGAATTTTACAGTTTCATTAGCATCTGTGGTTATATTTGATATGGGAAGTAGGACAGCTGTGCAATCTACATTTCCCTTTTACTTCCCTAGATTTCTTTTCTTTATCTTCGGTTCTCTCCTTGCCAAACACAATTTAACTAGAACATGTACCTATTTGATATGCAGCGCAAGGAATGTGCCCGAATGAAAATCCCCAGAATTTTATTTTTCTTAATCTTCCTTTTCCTCAGGACCTGCTGAAATTATTTAGAATCTGTACCTGTTTGATATCCAGAGCCAGCAATGAGAGCAATTAATTGAATCACCCATCTCATCCTCTCTTCTATAATTTCTTGATCATGTTTTCTCTCACAAAGGTCAACAATTTAATCAAATCTCTAACCTTTTTTCTTTTTTTGATAAATAATCTCTACCTATGTGATATGCAAGGCAGGCAATGTGCAGAGCAGAATATGATGTTTACCTTCCCTTTCCTTATAATTTGACTGTTTATGCGAGTAGGCATTGTACAAGTAGGTGAGTTGGCTAATTCTGGCAATTGTTCTGAACCTATCCCAGCTCATACTTACAGAACTGGGAAACGAAGGCTCGAGAGTGGGCAGCAAGCACCAACAAACACTTCGGCAGAAAAGCTAATTGACCAGCCTTATGTTCCCCTTCTGGCATCTCCTCCGTTCTTGAAAGCGATAAAGCAAGTGGTAGAAGATTAGTGTGGTGCTTGGATATGCTTCTCAATTTCAGCTACTTCAGAGATTGATACCAACAAGTTGTTGCTTATTCTCTAATAATTGAAGGAAAATGATATATAGTCCAAATATAAGAGGCCGACTTTTAACCTATCTCATATTAACACGTAGGTCGGATTACAAAGTCGGACTAAAATAGTCGGACTATGTATCATAACTCATAATTGAATCTGATTTCCTTTTTCTGGCTCCTCTGGATTTTCATGTTGTAGTCTTCCTGTTCCTCATAAAATCCTACTATTGCATTATTAGCGTATACAGCATGATATACATATTAAGTTCTCTCCGTAACACCTTAAGGTTTTAGGTGAGCTGGTTGCTTAATATGGTATCAGAACTCTTTTGGTCTAACGGTCTCGAGTCCTGGACACCCCAAAAATATCAAATATATTATTTGGATGCCGACAAACATCTTCCGGCACTCCACTCTTCATGGACACTCGATGAAAATCTTGGTGCTCCACTCTTCGAATCGCTCCACTCAAGTCTAAAAAATGTGACTTTCGAGTGGGGGGCGTATTAGGATATATAGCATGATTTACATATTAAAATCTTTCCCTAACACCTTAAGGTTTTTGTGCTGGTTGCTTAACATGGATATCATCTCATTGCTCCTCTGAATTTAGTCTCTTGATATTCATTTTCTATTTATGTACGCGTTGTATCACTAGGTAAATGTTTCTGGTGTCAAAGCATAAATTTTGGAAGAATCATATGAATGTGGTAAAAGATATTCATATCTGAACAGGTGAGTAAGTTATCTATGGTGTTAATTTCCTCACTCTTCTAAACAAATGTTTTCGCTAATCAAGTTAGTAACTTATGATCTACTTACTCTCTACGTGCAAATGAATAACTTGTGAAATAAATGTACGGGACAAACAATATCATTTTCGAAGCATCTGTTACCACCGCTCTGCTGTGATAGATGATGTAGTTAACATTCTTTTTTATGGGTAAGTAGTTAATGTGCATTTACTTTCCTGCCAGTAAAAAGTGGTTTAGGTTTATAGTTGCTGTGATTTGTGAAATGAAATGATTGATATGTTCATGACATAAGAACTAAGCATAGAAAATATGCTGATCCGAAGTCTGAAATGTCCTGGCCATAGAGCTCTATCATTTAGTCTTGTTTTTAGTTTAGCCAAATTCTTGTGGATTATTACGAATTTGAGATAAGAAGTAAATACATCCTTCAACTAACTTCTCTTCGCAACCATTGCACTGATAATGTGCAATGGAGGTTACCTAGCATTGTGCGATATGACCCTGTTGCATTTGTTATTTATTTAAGTCGTCTGTACTATATCATTATCATTATTTTGTTGGAGTGGACTTATTATAACAATGAAAGAAGATGCTTCGTTTTACCGATATCCAAAACCTGGAGCTTTAGCACAAATTTGTAAACTCCAAACTTAGTGCTAAATTGAAAAGATCGAATTCAAAGAATCTGTTGGCTTTAGGGTAACTTTTTCGGAAAGAAGTTATAGTTTTTAGTATAAGTAGAAGAAAGATGTGCATAGGATTGAAATGTTATACGGTTGATATACATCTTTTGTACTATTTTATTCATTATTTCAATGCAAGTGGTTATTTCAAGTGTTGAAGGTGTTGGTTTTATTGAATTATAAGTGCTTTGATTGAAATTTTCTGTGAGACCTGTATGTTGGGTTGACAACTATTGGATTGATTTGTTGGGATTTTAAGGGCAGGAGCCCTAGTGGTGGCGCAGCTTTCAGCGCAAGACCTAAGTATTAACTTGAGTTCACAATGTTTCTGGCTCAGATTGTTTACTTACTTGATATGCAGTGTAGTCAATGTGCACAATGAGTATGAATTTGAATTCTGTTTTGCTCCTAAATTCGACAATTTAATTAGAATCTCTATGTATTTGATAATGCTAATTCAGTAATGTGAACAATTGCTCTGATTTTCCTTTTGTTCCCTCTCTAGTAGAACTCCATAATCTTCCTTTTCTTCTAAGATTCTAAGGTTTCATTAAAATTTGTACCTATTTGAAATGGAAAGTAGGCAATCTGCACAATAGATAAGAGTTCCCTTTTATTTCTCCGGATGCCATTTCGTATATTTCATTTTTTCCCTATAGAGTTCCAAGTTTTTATAGAATTTATACCTATCCGGTATTCAGAGTAAGAATGCGCAGTGAATCTAATTTTCCTTGGGACCTCCATATGAAATTTGAGTGTTTATTTATAATCTGCACCTGTTTGATATGCAGATCAAGCAATGAGATCAAATTATTTCAGTTACCCTTCTATTCCTCTGTACTATAGTTTCCAAACCTTATTTTTCTCATAAATTCAACAATTTAATCAGAATCTGTACCTATTTGATATACAAGGCATGCAATTTGCACATCGGATATGATGTTCTTGTGCTCTACATTTGAATTTGCTAAAAAGTTTGCCTTTCCTTTTCTCATGAAATTTACTGTTTATGTTAGTAGGCAATGTGCAAGTACGCAAGTAGGCTAATCGTGGAAACTGTTCTGAAGCTACCCTGTCCATACTTACAGAACTGGAAGCGAAGTCTAACGAATTAGAAGCAAACACCAACAACAGCTTCTCAGTCCCCCTGACCTATTTCTTAGTCAAGTCACTTCAGTCTTCAGCCAAAAAGCTCATTCACCAGCCTTCGGTTTCCCATCTAGCATCTCCTCCATTTTTGATAGCGGTAAAGCAAGTAGTGGAAGAGTAGCGCTGTGCTTGAGTACGCTTTTTAATTTCAGCTACTTCAGGAATTAATATGATGAGTTGTTGCTTATTCTTTGAAAAGTGAATCTGATTTCCTTCTTTGACTCTAGTTTCGTATCCCCTTTCCATATAAAATCCGACCATTTGATTAGAATCTATAAGTATCTGATATGCAAAGTAGGTAAAGAGTGCAGAGAATCTTATCTTGTCATGCTCTTCCTAATTTAGATTTCTTGATATGGATTTTCTGTTTATGTATTTGTTATTTTGTAGGGAAATGCTTCTGTTGTCAAAGCAGAATATTTTGGTAGAATCATTTGAATAGGGTCAAGATATTGAGGGTGTTGATTTTATCACTCTTTTAAACAAGTTTTTGCCAAGCTAGTTAATTTATGATCTACTTATTCTCTACATGCAAGCTAATGACTATTGAAATCAAAGTGTGACAAACATTATTATTTTTGAAGCATGTGTTAGAAATGTTCTACTACGATAGGTGAAGTAGTTAATGTGCATTTACTTTCTTGTCAGCAAAAAAGTGTTTAGGTTTTTAATTGTTATGATTTGTGAATGAAGTGATTGAAAATTTGAAATGTTCATGACATTAAGAACTAAACTATGTTGATCCGAAGTCTGAAATGTCGTTTGTGATAGAGGTCTATCATATAGTCTTGTTCTCAAATGATTCACGAGTTTAGCTAAACTCTTGGGGGTTGTTATGAATGTGGATAAGAACTTAATACGCCCTTTGAATAACCTTTCTTCACAACGATTGCACTGATAGAATGGGAAAGGAAGGTCACCCCCGGCAATATTTGTGCTATGTGTCCTGGTGCATGTGTTCTTATATAAGACAAACTTACATGAAGATTTGCAGTTGTATTTGATGATTTGAAAAAACGAATCCAAAAAAACTTGAAAAACATGAAAACCATGAAAACTTGAAAATTCTGGAGATCTCTCTATTTGATAAATTCCTACATGTTTGAAATAATTTATAATAAAACATAGATAAAAATTATATCTTATAGGATACGTAGATTAAATTCTAACGTGAATAGAAAAAACAATAGTGCATACAGAGAAGATGACAAACTTAGATGAAGATTTGCAAGTTCTATTTGGCGATTTGAAGAAAACGAATCCGAGAAAACTTGAAAAATCCTTAAGTCGAAGAATACTTGAAAATTATAGATATCTCTCTATTTTATAAATTTCCAGATATTTGAAACAATTTATAGAAAAACAGAGATTAAGATATGTAGATTAAATTCTAACGTGAATAGAAAAAGCAAGAGCGTAAAAAATAATGTAAGAAATTATATAAGGAAGTGATAACGCCCAAACTCGTCCAATCCTACTTTGTGTCCGCGGGTTGCTCGGATCCGGGTATGAGCTTCGAACCTGTAAAATAATGCCATGCGAGGCTCGTCGGCCCCTGGACACCTCCGGCGAAAGGATGAGAATTCCAGTCAAATTCTAGATAAAGAAAGTAGAGAGAAGTCAGAGCGAAATCTCGTGTGTGAACAGTGTAAGTGTTTATAACCTCTTCACCGTTGGAAGTGAAGGGGTCTATATAGACACATGCCTATGTGCGTAGCACGTGATGGCACGTGCCACCCACGTGGGTGATGTCAACCGGAGCGGCTTGCAAGGCACGTGACATGGTGGTTGTCTTCGTCCGTATGGTGACTCTATCCGTCGGTAGGTGTCCGTGAGTATGAGTGGATGTTCACGCCTTTGGGAGCGCATTGTGGCTCTGTCCTCGCGGTCTATGGCCCATCTGTGGGTCCTTTCTCTGCCACTCAGTCCTCGCGGATGGCAGGCATTAGCCTTTGGGATGGTCATGGCCCCTAAGAGGGGCTGGGCTTTGGTTTCCTTGGGCTTTGTTGCCTTGGCCCATCATACTTGACTTCGCCTTTGGTTGTTGGACCTAAGGGAATGTAATAAATTTGGGCCCTTGTTGGATTGGGCCTATCATTTTCCCTCACTCTCTTATTCCACTTTTAGTGGGATGGGGGAGTAAAGAGAAAAGAGTTGCGTGTTTTTGTGGGTGCCCCCCAAGGCTAGTGCGCGGATGTGGTCCGTGCACTAGGATGAGATTTTGGCTTGAGCACTTTACGTATTTTTATGGGTGCCTCCCAAGTCTAGTGCGCGGATGTGGTCTGTGCACTAGGATGAGGTTTTGGCTTGAACACTTTACGTGTTTTTTTGGGTGCCCCCAAGGCTGGTGCACGGATGTGGTCCGTGTACTAAGATGAGGTTTTGGCTTGAACACTTTACGTGTTTTTATGTGTGCCCCTGAGGCTAGTGCGCGGATAGGATGAGGTTTTGGCTTGAACACTTTACGAGTTTTTGTGGGTGCCCCCTATGGCTAGTGCGCGGATGTGGTCCGTGCACTTGGATAAGGTGATGGGATTGGCATCCGCGTGTGTGGATGTGCCCTTGACTAGGGGCGTGACCTGTGTGCCGATGTTAGGTGGTGAAGGTAGAGGTTATAGACTAATGAGGAGGTGAAGAGTCGTGCGAGTGAGAGTTGGTAGTAGATGATTGGCACGAGGACCGAGATCACGCGCGCGTGAGTCGGGTTGCGCGTGCATCAGAAGCTGTGTAGTTACCCGACCCGCCATGTGGCACTCTATGATTGGATAGAAATAGTTGGGGGGGGGGGGGTTACAAAACTCCCTACATTCCCTTTCTTCACCACTTTTCAATCACTGAAGCAAACCGAGAATTTTGAGCGATTTTTGGACTTGTTAATTTTTTAGTTTTAATGGCACCACTGCATTGGTCTTGTTTTGTAGATCAAGAATCTACCAACCGTTTTCCACGTATGTTTGTAATTTGTTCTATTTATAATTTAGTGTTTGGAAAAAAGTTGGTTTTGGGGTCAATTTTTGCCTTGCTTTGACATGTTTTTGCACAGTTTAGATCCGCCAATAGCAGTTTCTTACTGGGTTGGCGTCTGCGCGCTGGGTTTGCAATAGCATTCTATCATCCGCGCGTTGCCAACATTTATAGTTGCTAAGTGTGTAGTTGTAGCATCCACGTGTGACACATCCTTGATGTCGGACGCAATGGCCACATGGGCGGACGGATAAACGGTTGTTTGTTAGAGAAACGCGGACGATATCCGCGTGTCTCTATTATAGAATCAGTGTTCGTCCGAGCGTGCCATAATACTCATTTATGTTTACTCTCTTGGATATAATGGGACATTGTTTGTGGATGTTAGATAACTGACTTTGCTCTGTTTACCTTCTTCAGGTTTCCGCATTCTGGCCTGGACTATTTCCTTCCCAAGGGGTTAAAGTCCATGCGATAATCAAGGGCCTCCTCTGATGAGATCCGATCCTTGAGTTAGAAACACCAACTCCGGTCCGATGTCGCGTGCTGGCTCCACCGCCCAAAAGGGCGGTCCGTGAGCCCTTGTAGATAATGCGGAGATACTGCCCGATCAGATTCTTGTTGCAGTGAAGCTTCCATCGGCTCCCACTCTTACCCTTCGATGGAGGGATGTTGTGCAAAAATCGGCTAAAGGGACTTGGAAATCATCCGGGACACGGTGATATAGATGGTTGGGATGTTTGGGGGGCGGACGTCATTGAGCCAGCACCGGCCAACTTCGAAGAAATTTGGGACTTGTACT
>JAUEJK010432205.1:0-13958 GCA_032274865.1 Eryngium alpinum
TTTAATTTTTGCAAAATCTGGATAAGTTTTGTATTCACCCCCCTCTACAAAACTTGTTTAGGGTTTATTGTGTTTAACAATAGATCTTGATACCAAGAATGTAGGTCGCTTCGCCTAAGTCTTTCATTGAGAAATATTTTCCCAACCACGTTTTTACAGTTTGCAAAGAAGGGATGTCATTCCCAATAAGTAGTATGTCATCAACATATAATACTAAGAATAAAACATTAATCCCACTAACCTTTTTGTAAACACAAGGTTCATCTTCATTTTTTATGAAGCCAAACTCTTTAACTAATTCATCAAATTGAAGATTACAACTCCGTGATGCTTGCTTTAATCTATAAATGGATCGTTGCAATTTACAGACTTTTTCTAGCATCATTTAGATTGACAAAGCCTTCCGGTTGTGTTATGTACACATCCTCAAGGAGATTTCCATTTAGGAAAGCAGTTTTAACATCCATCTGCCAGATTTCATAATCATGATAAGCTACAATAGTAAGCATAATCCTGATATATTTTATCATTGCCACCGGAGAAAAAAGTTTCATCATAGTCAACACCTTGAATTTGTTTGAATCCTTTGTTACCAATCGACCTTTATAGGTTTGTACATTACCATCCATATCAGTCTTCTTCTTAAAAACCCACTTGCACCCAATTAGTTTTACCCCTTCAAGTGGATCAACCAAAGTCCATACTTGGTTAGAGTAAATGGAGTCCGTCTCAGATTTCAAGGCTTCAAGCTATTTCTCGGATTCTGGTCCATTCATTGCTTCTTTGTAGGTTGTGGGCTCATCTTTATCCACAAGCATTACAATGCCATTTTGAATTACGAGAAATCCATATCTCTCGGTTGGATGGCGAACCCTACTAGATCTATAAAGTTCATGTGTTACTTGAGCAGTTTCTTGTTCCACAACCACTTGTGGTTATTGCTCATTTTCCAACTCTGGTTCTATGTTATTTTGTGGTTCTCGAATTTCTTCAAGTTTTACATTCCTCATACTATTTCCTTTAGAGATAGATTCCCTCTCTAAGAAAACAGCAGTGCCAGCTACAAACACTTTGTGTGAAAAATAATATCCTTTTGTTTCTTTAGGATATCCTATAAAATTACATATATCAGATTTGGGTCTGAGTTTATCGGAGGTAAGACGTTTCACAAGTCTGAGTTTATCGGAGGTAAGACGTTTCACAAAGGCCACACATCCCCAAATCTTTAGAAATGACATACTTAGACATTTCCTGGTCCATATCTCATATAGAGTCTTTTGAACCGTCTTTGTAGGAAATTGGTTAAGTGTAAATGCAGCTGTTTCTAAGGCGTGACCCCAAAAGCTTATTCGAAGATCTGCATAACTCATCATTGATCGTACCATGTCTAACAGGGTTCGATTCCTCCTCTCGATATACCGTTCCATTGTGGTGTTCTAGGGGGAGTGAGTTGTGATACAATACCGCACTTCTCTCTAGGGTGAGGGAGTAAGTCTTGGCTTAAATATTCACCTCCTCGATCAGATCGAAGAGTTTTAATAGTTTTGCCAAGTTGGTTTTGAACTTCATTCCTAAATATCTTGAACTTTTCAAGAGATTCAGATTTGTGTTTCATAAGATACAAATATCCTTATCTACTAAAATCATCAGTAAATGTAATAAAGTAATAAAACCCACCTCTTGCTAATGAACTCATTGGTCCACATACATCAGTATGTATAAGGGCCAAAGCTTCACTAGCCCGCTCACTGTGTCCAGTGAACGGGGCTTTAGTCATTTTTCCTAATAAACAAGAATTGCATACTTCAGATGATTCGAAATCAAAAGAATCTAAAAATCCATCTTTATGTAGTTCGGATATGCGTTTCTCACTTATATGGCACAAACGACAATGATAGAGGTATATTGGATTAGAATCATTTGTTCTAATTCGCTTAGTATTTATGTTATAGATAGGTACTTGTAAATCAAGAACATATAGACAATTAAACAATTGTGCAATACCATAGCAAATATTATTTAAATAAAAGGAAAAACTATTGTTCTGAATGATGAAGGAAAAGCCCTTCTTGTCCAAGCATGAAATAGAATAATGTTTTTGCTAATAGCAGACACGAAATAACAATCTTCAAGTTCCAAAACAAGCTCAGTGGGAAAAGATAAATGATAAGTTCCTACTGCCAGTGCAACAACTTTTGCTCCGTTTCCAACTCGTAGGTCTACCTCCCCTTTAGCCAAGGTTCTACTCCTTTGCTGTCCCTGCACGTTTGTGCAAATGTGAGAACCACATCAAATATTATAATACCCATGATGAAGAAGTAGGTCAATTAACTTCTATAACATATATACCTGAAGTAGAAGCCTCACTAGTCTTCTTCTTCTTCTTCAGATCTTCCAGGAAAGCAGCACAGTTCCTTTTCCAGTGTCTAGCATTTCCACAAAAGTGACAATTACCCTCTTTAGCCACACCACCTTTAGGCTTAAGAGACTGTTTAAATTTGGGCTTGGCTTTGGCCTTGGCAACAGATTTAGATCCCATCTTCTGTTTGCTTTTTCCCTTACCTTTAACATTCCCTTTCTGCACCATCAGCATGGGAGCTGGTCCATGCTTTTTCATGTTGTTTTCAGCAGTTTGTAACATGCTTAGCAACTTAGTAAGGAGTTTGGTAATTTCACTCATGAGATAATTCATGACAAATTGAGAGTAGATGCTATTAAGAGATTGCAGTACGAGATCAGTCTGGCTTTAGGATCAATTGGAAAACCCAACCTCTCAAGGTATTCAATATACCCAATCATCTTTAGCACATGTGGACCAACTGGATCACGTTCACCCTGTTTGCAATGATACAATGCTTTACTCGTACCATATCGCGCCTAGCATGTCCCTCGAACAACTTCTTAAGATGTTCGATCATTTCATAAGCATTCATCAACTCGTGTTGCTTCTGAAGCTTCGAGTTCATGGTTGCCATCATAAGACAACTAACATCCAAAGCATCATCTTTGTTCTTGTTGTGAGTGTCCTTTTCCGCATGAGGGGCATTCTGGGCTAGAGCAGGGGGAACAGACGATCAAGAACATAGAGCTTACGCTCCTGCCTGAGGACAATCCTCAAGTTCATGTGCCAGTCAAGGACATTGATTTCATTCAGCTTGTCCTTCTCAAGGACGATTTCAGTGAAAGTGTGTTATTATTGTTTTCCATTGATATCTACAATATAAGAGTACGAAAAATGAATTAAGTTATGAATTATGTTTTGATAACAATATATTCATAATATATCTCCCACTATTTTATTCAAATTAATAGCCCTACCACTAATTCGAAAATATATAAATTTTCTACTGAGCCAATATCCATATTTCATCATGCCTTAAGTCAACTTTGGCTATTCTCTTAAAACACAATTATTTAGGTAGATAACACCTTATTAATTATATCATATATAAATCTTGGATGGTTTGATGAATAACCATTATTCTAGTTCATCTACTGAACTCTTACAAACTCCATGCCTCTAAGCTCACACTCCTATTGTGATAGCCTAGTTAAGTCGGACGCAACATTAACAGATTTGATATCACTATTATCCTATCGCATCTCACCAAGATAAACGAGGTACATCAAGGCCTTGACGAGTGTTACTTATTGGAAGGCATCAATTAAGACTTAATAATTATTTAAGGGATTTTTATGAGTTTGTTGTTTGAGTAAACTATATTAATAATCAGATGACTAATTCCCAGGACAGTCGGTGGGGTCACAAGGTCCCTCTTAAAAACCCGCCTAGGCAGAATTCTTCATCGTGACATTAATATAATTTACTCATTTAAGAACCTCACTTTATTTTATTAGTATTTAGTATTGCACATTATCTATTATATCACATACATTCATAAATAAGTGCATAAATAAGCATGAATTATATGCAATACAAGTATAAATAGAGTGCAGAAAATTAAATTGTGACATAGTTATGGCCCAATCCTATGCCAATCTATTTAAAGCTAATGAAAGGATTGAAGGTCAATCTAGTGTGGTAAAGATTTTTTTCAAAAAAATATTAGCTTCTGGATCCTCCTTCTTTACATCATTCTCCATGGATTGGCATCTTGAGATTAAATAGACTATTCTAAATATATTTGATCTATTCTACTTGTACATTACAAAGATAACTCAAGTTACATTCGAGATAAAAATTAGAATCAAAATAAAAACGACGTGCAAGCTGTATTTCAAATCAAAACCATTAACCTATGGGTCAAAAGGCCATAAACGTGCACCATGCATATCAAATAAGCATATAGCAAAATAAATAAATTTAAATTACATAAACAATTATTGGAGGAACGACAGTTATGCTCCTCGACGGGGGGTAAGGGGGCACACCCCGTTGCCAGGGTCCTAGGGGTCTGGGGGCCCCTAGAGGGGTCCAAGGGGCATCGTCCCTGACGACGGTCTCACTGTATTGCAGAATTTTCAGTTATAATTTTCTATAACAATTCCATACTTAACAAGTCATATAACTAAACGACAATCCCCAAATAAATAGCAGTATTCGATTGTATATCATATATACATTAGGCATATCATATATGAACTGTCTCGATTGATCATATCAATTTGACCTCCTATTTCCAATTAAATTAGAAATAAAGTTATACTATTATTCCACCAACAAAATCTGGTATATTCAAAACCCCATTGACATCATGCATATAACACTAATAATCAATATTTTAGAATTTATATACATGCAAAATATCTTTTTTAAACAAACTAAATCAGTAACCTCATGTATCATATATCTAATATATCAATTACAATCATCACGTAATATGTTTCTAAATGTTTCGCACATAGCTCTGATACCACTGTAGGGTTTTGGGATAAACACACAGCGGAAATAAAAACTTTAAAAACCTAAAATCCAAAACCCTAACCTAGGATCCATGCAAAACTAAATTAAAACAGATGGTTCAAGATTATACCTTTGATATATGGAGGTTATCGAAATAGCTTTGCAGTTGAAAGCTGCGAACCCTCTTCTCATCGTCTGGAAGGGACGACGACTCTATAGGAATCCACACGAACGATAGCAAATCAACAATTGATTCGCTCTAAAAGAATTTTGGTACTAGCCACATAAGGAATTATTCTGTATTGATTTAGGTTTTCTGTTTACTGCGGCGTAATGTGTAACTCTTTAATAGAGTACGTATATCATATATATAGTCCAGAAAACCTAGTTTGTTAGTAGAAGATAAATCATAGTTAATTATTCTTAACAAATTAAGGGATAATTAGTCGATTTAAATATCCTAAGTAACAAGATAAATCTGTTGTTTATATGTTTATCAAATCTACACTTTGATTTATATATATATCTCTTCGTTGATTTAAATATATTATTTAAAACAACATATACAAGATAAAATAAATTCCTTTAATTTAAACAATGAATCAAACTCATTAATTACTCTAGTTTAATTCATTAATGTTTAAATTAAATGTTTCTCTTATATCGTTCAATGTGTGTGACCCTACAGGTCACTATTACGTGGCAATAGTTATATTTAAATGGCTGCCTCTAGGACATAATCCAACAATCACCCACTTGTACTAGAGTCAATCATGTAAAACATAATTATAAACAATGAGCGGTATCTAGTAATACATCACTGGTACCCAAGTAATAATAATGTCAATGATTCGACGCAACCTTACTGAGACAAATATCTCACTGTAATTTAATCCTTTTAACCTTGATATCTTTGATTAAACTCGGTTGAAAATATTGAGCTAATAAAAATAATTCTTACCAAGAAGTCAAAGGATCCACGAAGTTTACTAAGCTTCCTAATCTCAGATGGAACGTAAATATCAATCAACTTTGTTAATATTTTAAAATATTTGTCCCTATATACTTGCTAACTAATTATATACACATTAGATCTTTTGTACCTGTAAAATTCTGGGGAAATTTGGCTGATAGATTCGTAGAAGCAATGAAAGAAAAGTTGGATGAACATGTTATAGTAGTTATCATATGTTGCACAGCACAAAAATGATCAGGTAAATATGTCTCCATATTTAAAATATTGCAACTTAGTAAACAATATATGTTACTCCCTATAACGTTTCATTGCCACAGGAGAAATTTCTCTATCAAACTATCATGTTACAAACTTCTACATCAATTGTGACCATTACTTCGTAAAAATATTTCTTAACAGGTTATTTATTGTCTATTTGTCGGTATATATATATATATATATATATATATATATATATATATACATAGTTGTGTATACTTAAATTTGTATTTGTTTACCATAAGGTTTTCAAACTCGCTCAGTCTACAAAACAACGATCAAATACTGCAAGGAAAAATTGAGATGTTAAAGATGAATGAAATTATGGAACTTGGAGCTGACTATCGTAATGTAAGCATTTGGTCTAACTATCTTTTCTTATTGTTATAGAAATCATATGAAATATTTCTCATTAATTAAATATAACAGAGGGAGGTAGTGTGCAATATTTTCTTAAAAACGTTTGTTGACGATAAAAACTGGTTTCAAGGGATTTGTATGCAGTGTCATAGGAGTCTCATCTTTGCTGGAGACATACAACTGCAAAAAATTTGTTAGAGAACTTCCATTGTCTGATAAACGGTTAAGTAATACTATTGAGTGTCATTCCGCTGTGAATTATAAACTTTTGGAAGTAACTAAGATCATTTACATCATATATATAATCTAACTAGGTTTATAGTACATGTTGTTGCTTTTGCCGATAAGAAAGAGGTAATCATCATTCTACTCGATGCGGAGGTGAAGAAATTTACAGGCAAATCAATCATTGATATTGAATTATGCGATTATCACAACTATGATCTTACCCTGGTATGCATAATACACATTTTTAATATACTTTAATAATATGAATTGTATGTGATTATCTACCTCTTACTAATAGTGTTCAATCTTTACTCTCTTAGCCTTCGGGGAATTATAAAATTCCCAACATACTTCAATCTCTTTTGAACAAGCATTACCAGATCAAAATCCAGTTAAATGATGATAATGTTAACAATAAGAATGTTGTATACATTTGCACTTCAGTTTGAAGTAGGGAGACTGAAGATGAAGCGGTTCAAATGAATGACAATGTATGTAGATAACCTTTATACTGTTACTATACGACCAGTTCAAGCATTACATACTTACGTAAATATTATATCAACTTTCAGGATGCTGAATCAATTCTGCTTGGGAATAACATGCTGAAAACAAGAATCTCCACACTTCCAATAGAAGCTTCAACAAGTAGTGTTAAGGTTCGTAAAACTAATGAAGTCGTTCCTTTTGAAATGGAGGAGAATGTTCCACTGAAAAAATTAAGAGGTGGGAAAAAGGAACAACCAACTTAGATTTATCCCTTTTAAATTGTAAGCCTCAAACTTGATCTACTACTTTTGCTACTGCTGGAATTCAGATGTTTATTTTATGATCAATTACTATTGTGCGTTAATGAAATTCATTATAAACCAGTACTTTACGGTTACAACATTAATCATATTTTCATATGCAGGAAAGAGTATCAGAAGTACTACTCAAATGTTTACATAACAAATATCGATATGCATTATCACTATTTTTCCAATGAATATTATGGAGATTCATTGTCTGAACATTCATCAAATCAGTGAGAAGGTTCTTTTGTCAAACTCTAATTTCATAATTCTCAGACTTTATAAAACATAACGAAACAATGTCATTCTAACAATACGCATATCAAAGTTAAATGTTAAATACGTATAATGAAAGTTGATAGACATAAGACATGGTGGTGTACCATTTGTCCACGATAAAGATCAGAACACAACGAGCAAGAAATTGTATCAAAATGTACATGTCCAGAAACAAATATATTATTATGTAAAAAGTGTACATTGACAAACACATGTTTCAGAAATTATCATAATCTACACATGACATTGAAATCTAATCAGTCTCAATTTCTAGTAGACTAAAACTTCATGTTTTTATTGAGGACAACTATGCAGTTATTCGTATTATACTTCCTGACCACGTTATTCGAAGACCACTAAAAGTTCATTATCAGAATCTTATTCGAGCTGAGGTGAGTATTCTTATATTAAGTTCATATAAGATAACTCAATCATACCAATTATAAGTTACAGATGTTAAAAATAATTTAAGCTATTCACTATTAATGCATATACAACAACCAAAAGAAGTGCCTTCAGTATCCATCAACTCAAAGGTGTCAAACAACTTTTTGTTATCACACCTAAAAAAAATAGTTCATTGGACATATCTCTTTTCTGGACATGTTTGGATACAGAAGCCAATATATTTACTAACTTTTCTGCCATTGACCAGCCAAATAGACAGTTACATGTGTAATAATATAATATCTACGGTAATATTTAGTTCAATCTATCAAAAATATTCTGCTACTTATAATATTAACTTCTATGTCCAATTATAATAATTTTGATTAATTACATGTAATTAATTTAAAATATCATCTTTAAATTATAATTTAAATTGTATAAGTATATTAATTTGGATTTTAAAATTTACCCTATATCTTAAAAAATGCATAACTTTTAATGTGATTATAGATTTTGATTAGATATGAACTGGCATACAAATATATATAATTACTACATATGAAAAGTTACATCACCGAAATACGCCACTATCTAATTTTTTTTAATACCTATAACTGTTGTAATTTTTAGAAGCATTAAATACCGAAATAATATTTTATTAAGGTAGGACACTTTGAGTATAAAAAAGATATTTGCATATTATTATACTTTACTGCCAACGAGTAGACATATAATATTAAATGATAATGTCATATTATAGATAATATTGGTATTAATACACATGTTATACAAATTTTTACTAATTCTTTTTATCAAAAAATAATTACGCTGTATCAAAATAAGTATTTTTTTTGCTTTTATATATTAAAGTAAAGTTTTATGTTGTATATTTGTTTAATTATCTTACTTTTGTATAGATACAGAGGATCTTTTTTCAAGAATACAAATAATTAAGACACATAATCTTCTTTCAAAAATGTTTCATATACTCTAACTATTGTACAGAGTAAAACCCTTCTCTCACAAAATGATTCGCATTGATGATCTCCCTATTTTTATCCTTCTGATTATCCTGGAAACATGCAAGACATTTGAAGGGTTTGCAGATATTTTTTGGGAATGGAAACAAGAAAAATCCAGAGAGCTGCAAGCACAAGTTCTCAGTGAAATAAACTTGAGCCGTTTCTTTCCTTTTGGGAAATGGAACAACCAATTTGACCCATTCATCAGGTATGCCTCAATTTATCTTGGAAACAAGGATGCCATCTTTTACAAGTCAGCTCATCAACTACTCCTCAAGAATCCAGAAGCTATGGAAGAAAGTTTCTTGCGATTGGACATGCTAGCCCAAGTTGGTCGCCCATTTTATGGGTTCACAAAAAATATCTTCAGCATCATGTATTCCAAACAAGGGTTTGAACAAGACATTCAACAACTTGTCAATTTAATTCAAAATGGTCTGCATGAACCCTATATAAGAGAATGGTTGATATTGTTTAAGAATTGGAATAGAGGTATGCATGGTGGTGATAACCTCAATTACAGAAAGATACCCGTCATATGTGAAGAGGGTATGGAGAAGAAAGATGGTCATTTCTTTCCTTATGGGTGGCCCAAACGTTTTGAAGATCTGGGGGAGTTCTGTTGCAAGAAATGTAAGGTGCATTTGCTGCTTTATGATTTATGTCAACCTATTCGCTAAGGTTGTTGCATGTTAAAATTGGGTCTTTAGCTAACAAAGTTTGTCAGGAATAATTAGCCAGTATGATGTTGTTACCAATTTCAACTACTATAGTTACTAATATTGTATGGATTAGGGGAACTATTGTTTGGTTTGTGCTATGGTCTAAGTTTCAGGCCTATTTATTACTATATTTTGGAGGCTGAATGTAACCAACAGTATTACTATTATTAATAGGATTGATATTTTAAATAATATTATTGTCTACTGTATTTATTTCTTAATTCTTCAATTATTGGTGAAGATCTTCTGATGGTAAAGGTACTCAAATTTATTCTATTATGTAGAACAAGTTACTTCAACATAAATGCTACAATACAATCATGCCCATCGTTGACAGGTTCAAGAATATGAACTCCAGTTGCCATAGGTACATTTCCTATCACATAAATTACTATACTATTAAGAACTTTATTTCTACCTAAGCCTCTTTATTGTATTACCTATAATCGTATTTCGATAATTAACTTTTTAAGGACTCAACTACCTCTGCAGTTGTTCTTATATTTAAAAGCATAAGTTCAAGTTCTTTTTGGTTTGTACTCTCCTATCATCTCTATACAAAGAGTATAGTATACATAAATAAAGCTTCAGATGGAAGATTAAAGTTCAAATCATAAGAATATGGCTGAATTTCACTGTTATAGGAGACAAAATGGAAGGTCTGAATCTACTTTTATATGGCTGAATCTACATAACTATATTATATGTTGCTATATCTCATGTTATTTACTATTATATGTATTTCTAACGAGAATTCTAACAACTTCTGTTATTCCCAAACAAAAAGAATATCCGTATGCAGGCTTTCATTCCGGAGAATTAGTTCCAATAATGGAGGACAGATTCGTTGAACGAAATCTATACTGTATTTCAAATTTCATGGTGAAAGACTATCCAGAAAAAACCAAATTCCTTCCTATTCAAAAAGAAACTCAGATAAAAATTACAGAATACACTAAAGCAACAGATTGAAATTCATTAATATAAGGAATGTTAAACACAATTAACTAAGAAATGTTTTGTAGAGGGGGATGGATACAAAACTTAACTAGTTTTTAGGAATTATTTGCTTTAAACACAAATGATCAAACTATAACAATAGATCTATCAATATAAACAAAAATAGAATCACCTAGGAGAAATTATCAAAGTATAACTTTCATTAATACTTTGAAGGTTTTCTGAGATAAGCTATAACAGCTTTCTCAGCTACAAATATGCTAAATCAAAACAGCTACAAAGTTACAAAGCAAGCTTTAAACTAACTCTCTAATTCTTTTTATAAATTAGAGCTTCTTTCTTGCTAAGAAGCTATTTCTTTCTCTATAATATTTCTCACCGAATAGAACTCTCAGAACTTAGAACTCAAAATACAGTGTACAAATGACTATTTATAAGAAGTAAAAATGAGTTGTAGCTTATCTCCTTATGGTGCGGACCACAAATGATTTCCCTGATGGTGTGGAATACAGTGATGTTGACAAAATGCACTCCTCTTCATCTTTCCTCCTTTGGCTAAGCAATGCAATGCTATGTGTACCCTGGACCACTGATTTCCCTCCAAGTTCCGATACTCCAGTAACAGAATTGAGGCTTCTTTTCCAAGAAAGAAGACAACAACAATGATTTCTGTGCTGAGAATCTTCCCCTGAAGCTTGGCTACAATCCCGTGATGGTAGATATTTTCCCCTGATGAATCATTCCCGTCCGAGGATAAAACTTACTATCCCCGTATGAGTTTATAGCATGATTCCTTTTTCCGCTGATGATGTAGAGAGCTTCTAAACTAATCTTCATTCAAGATTAAACATTCAGTAACCTCTAAACTCTTTATTCTATCATTCTAATTACAACTTGACACTTGTATACTATTGTGTTTACAATGTCTTAATTTAATATGTGTTCTTCTAAACTATGCAAGTATGAACACTATTTAGAATGCTTATATTATGCACATCATCACCAGTTACATGCAAAACAGACCTAACAATCTCCCCCAATTTATGCTTTACCAATTTGGTAAACATAAATTCAAGTTTGATCCTAATGATGATGTCAAAACTAAAAATAGTACGGATGATAACTGATAACTGCATAGACATGAAAAATTAAATATTTACAATTTAAACAAGATAAGGAAAAATGCCACTTAGATCCTTGAGAAGAGGAAGTCAATACAAATCCTGGCCAACTCTAGATTTGACTTGTGGATATCTATACTCAGGTACTTGAATTGCTCCGGTTGTACTTTCCTTCCCTTCTTTAATCAATGCAACTTCCTTTGGCAAAGCCTTCCTGCACAAAGCTATATTGACCTTCTTGCAATTCTTTAAACTTTCAATCACCCCTTCAAGTTTCTCAATATCATGAGTACAAAGCTGAGACCATGAATACTTTTCTGCTACTCCATCATTGTTTAGAAATTCCACAGTATTTGACTCAGAGATATACCTTGGTAACTCAGTTTGATACTTACTAACTGAAGCAAGCTTTGGCATTGGCTTGGAAGTTACTTCAATTTCCACTTCTCTTTCCTCTTTCAGCAACCTCTTTAAAATGATATTTCTAAATCTTATCACTCCTTCATTCTTGATTCCAATTCTTTGTTCCACAATATGCTTCATATCTACCAAAAGAAGATTTCGAACTTGATTGATATGAACCACTTGTTCTTCACCCAAAATATCTCTATAGTAGAGATTCTTTCCCAAAGCATGTACAATCCCAACTTTGTCATTAACCGGTCTCCTCAATTATTTAAGATTTTTAATTAACCCAGTCGCAAGAGCATTCCTCTTAACTTTCTCAATAACTCTTGTCAATTGATAGCCATCCATTGATTCAAAGAGTTTGAAATTGATTCCCCTTTCTTACTCCTTTGGATTTATGGGAACAAGTAAGATGTATTTAGTTTTGTCCCTGACCATGACTGAAAAACTCTTCGATTGAATTCATAAACCTTTCAAATTCTGATTATCTTGAGAGAGTTTCTCAATTATTGTCAGAGATCTTTCTTCATTAGGATTCTCAGCTTCGCTTTTCTTCCCCTGACTTCCTTTCCTGATCACTTCTCCCCTGATCACTGGAAACTCGGTTTGATGAGCTTTGAACAGGTTTTTCTGAAACTAATGGACCTTGAGCAGTAGAACTTGGATTAGTGGAAGCATTCTTGGAGCCAGAAGAAGGTGGAGGAGGTGGTGGCTGATTACTTGAAGGTTTTGATGGTTCCTTACAAGCATCAGGGGGTTTGAAGATTGTTCCCCTACCCTTCTTATTAGGATCTTTAGGCTCCTTAGCTGTACTCTTTTCTTTTGCTTTCTTCTTTTCCTCTGCTCATAATCTTTAGCATCAGGAATCAGCTTTTTCACCCACTCCATTGATTCTGCAGTGGATTTATTTACTTCCTTAAGCAAGGTTTATTGTATTGCAATCATTTTAAGAATTTCTTTCTTTCATCCTTTTTCTTTTCCTCCATCTCATTAATTTCTTGCAGAGCTAATTTCTTGGTTATTCTCTTCCTTCAAACTCTTTTCTTAACTGTGTCTTAACCTCCCCAAGATCTCCAACAGAGATTTTAGCAATTAGAGCTTCATCTTTCTTTTGTAAGTACTCCTCCCTTTCCTTCATGGTCATTTTGCACATTTTTTCATATTCAAGGACTTCTGCTTTTTCTTCATCAGTAAGCTCACTGAATTTAAAGTATCATGAGGTAATTTGACCAGCAGTCAAAGGAGCTCTCTTTACATAAGATGAACTTCTAGTGTGAGTGATTGCTCTGCCACCATCAGAAACCTTTGTAATAAAGATACTGTGTGTGGGAATTATACTGGATCCATGAGCACCACCTCGCTAGAGGACATGCAACAACTTTTTGAGCTTGCTTATCACTCTCCCCCTTTTTGGCATCAGAATCAGGGGATTTTAAGAGAGAGAGAGAGAGAGGGAGAGAGAGAGAGAGAGAGAATAAAGGCAATGTTAGAAGAGATATTGGACTGCTCTGACTGGAATTCATCCATCCTTTCTTGAAGAGTATCAGTAACTTGTGCATTGGTTTCCACTGATCTC
>JAUEJK010432309.1:0-13958 GCA_032274865.1 Eryngium alpinum
TATTAGGAATATAGCCTCCTTGTGGCTATATAAGGATCTTATTATTATTGAAATAGAATCAAGTATTATACCTCACAATTAGAACCAAAAATACACGCATTGAAAGAACAAAAAATACACGCATTGAATTCCTTTTTATAACAAGTCGTAGCAACATTAGGCAGCCACAAGCCCTCAGACTGTTTTCAGTATAAAACAACAGTCGATGAGTAGAATAGAACGAAACATATGAAGACCATGAAGGTCAAAGAGAAGGATGAAAGAGGGGATAATGAAGAATATGACAGGATGCAAAAATTTTATGATGAAATTTGTGATGGATGAGTAGGAGGTAGTACCATTCATTTGATATAGGTGGGACTGAATTTTGGTTTTAATTGTGGAACAGAATAAAGGTTCAATAACTATTATGAATAAGTGATCATAATGTTGCATAAATTCATTCCAATCTCACCTCATTCAGTCCTTCCTATCAATGTGAGCGTAAGACTGTATGTATACCCACTAGGATCCAAAGGAGTAAATGTGAAAGTAATCCTCCAAAACCTTCCTCGCTAATTACGGGCACACAAAACAACCATCATTCTCATGCACATTTGACCTTAGGTCAACCAATGCAACTTAGCGACCCAACATAAATTTTCAAACTATTATCCGCATATGCAGTTAATAAGAAGCTGATTACATGGCCTGGATCCTCTAAATCTAAGGGCAACATGCTACCCACAAGATCTCAGTCTCCAGAACAAAACTACATCTGGTACAGTCTTCAAAAGCAACTCCTTAATCATCTTAATGAGTTTAGTTACATTGCATAATGATTATTATGGCGACGCTTAATTTGACAAATACAAATTAAAGTAGGTATCAGTGAGTTGCGTTTGTTCTATTGTTGAAATATCTAAGCTGGTATTGGGCAATTGATTAAAATTATAGTCTAAATGGTATGGGTTCAAATCCCACTTATCAACAAATATTTGTATTTTAGAAAAAAATATCCCACTTTTACTTATCTTACAAGTAAAAATAGAGAAGGGTATTGGTGATAATAACATTCCATAGATCATAACTACATAAAAGAATGTGAACCATCAAGCAGGACACTTGTATTATATTGAAAATAAAGAAGCGTGTATTGACTATTTAGAATCTTTTAGGGAGCACAACCAACTGCCCTTACCTTGGTTGCCGGAAGTTGAGTCTTGGGCATGAGGACCAAATGAACCTGCTAAGCCCGATGAACTTGGGGATGAATCAGACATATTTTCCTGAGAGTACATACGAGATTATATTCATGTTATATATAGTTCACCATAAAAAGTATAGTAACTTTTCAAGTTTGGTCCTGTGATGGGATGAAACTCCAAACAAGAAGTTGGAACTTTTCAAAGGAATATGTAACAAAAACAGCTGGATTAAAACGTGTATATATATATATATTATATATATATATATATAAGAATAGAAAGAGAGTTAAAAAATTCCAAAAAAATATAATTTACTTGCTAATTGTCATACATGGAAAATTTACTTAACTTTTTATCAGTATGCTGAATGGAGAAGTTGCAGAATAGCAAATCGAAATGCAAAATCATAAAGAATAAAACACTAAGACGCTTTCACATAACTAGGCATGTTAGACGGCACACAACGAATATACCTTCAATCTGCAAACAGAATGATCAACTTTACCTGACTATTATTGCCTGTACTTGTTATGTTCTGATCCACTCTGATTCTTTTCACATTTCTTTCTATCTGCAAGGACACAAAAGAAATCAGTTTTGCCTCAATGAAAAATAGCCGCACAATGTGCCATCTATTTACTTTTGTTCTTGAATTCAACTGTTAATTTGCAATCACTGTTGACTCTTATATAACATGTTTAAACTTTTTTTATGTCCTAGTCTCACACTTCTAAATTTTTTACGCTTCCAAAACATCCGAACCAAACACAAATATATAAATGAAGCTAAGAAAATCAAACAAGAAAAAATTAGATATAAAAGGCATCATTAATATGAAGAATGCAACTTAAAACAATTAATACGAGGAAGTACTCCATAAGAACCCAATTTCATCGGTTTGTTCTTATTTAATTAGAGCAAGATTAGATAAAAGTTGAAAGTGAAAAGAAATGAATTGATCTGTAAATTTCCCCATTTAAAAAGTAACCATCAGTTCATATCTACAATTCAAGGACATCTCAATATATACTTGGCAAAACTAATCCATTGTAAGTCTACAAGCCTACACAAAAAAAAAACTAAGCTAACAAAGTTAAAAGACTACACAAGTTACTACCTTTACGTTATACTATTGCTCTACAATCTGATGAAAGAAAATTTAAGTAGGACCATATATAAGCCACGATGATAATATTATGAAAAGATAATTAAGTGGGACCATGTATAAGCCACATAACATAGACATTATATCAATAACATATGCGTGCCGACACACAACTACAAACGTGTGTCGATGTGCATAAAAGTGTGTTTAGTGTTTACACATACATACATATTGATAGGGTATGGGCTATTGGAATATGATGTTGGGATAAAGTTCCCAAGAACCACAATTCTCAGAGAGAATTAAGAACACAAATCAATCAAATTCAATATCAATAATCTGAATATAAAGTAATACTCTACAACCTTTAAATAGACTACCATCCACTATCCTAAACTACTTGAAACTCTAATGGATAGTTATAGTCTAGCTAATGATAATTAATATAATATTAATTAAACATAATTTAAACAAATAATGCACTAACAACTTTTTATTTGTTACGCTCCAAAAGAAGCGTGTATTGCTCCCATATTGTTTCACGTAGTCTTCGTCTTGCATCAGTTCTCCTCCGCTGAAAAGAACTCGACTCCGTCGAGTTAGAATAGAAAACACGATGAAACACCAATGATCGTTGCGGTTCCCGAGAAGACATACAAGTAAGAGTATAAGTGGTACCCATTTTCACAATGGAATACGTATTGGCACGTGCAACATGGTAAGCATCTCGATCCGAAAGCCATGGACGCCCTAAAATGGTGTCACAAATCTGAACCGGCAGAACATCACAAAACACTTTATCTTTGAGTTTCCCAACTGAAAATGTCACCAAACATCGTTCCTTAACTCGTAATTTTATCCCATCAATCCAACTAATATCATATGGCTTAGGACGAGGTTCTACTTGAAGTCCCAATTTTCGAACAGCTTCTATAGAGATCACATTTGTACAACTCCCAGTATCAATGATAAGATATCACAATTTACCGGCACAAGTAACGTGGGTTTGAAACACTTGTTGGCGATGAAGCGATTGATCCAATATACGTGAAAGCTGCATTATCCCAACACTGTTTTGTTGACGTTCTAAGTCTTTTACGGCTTCTTCTTCCTCAGAATCCATCTCTGAATAATCGTCATCCAGAGGACACTCTATTTCCTTCTTATCCGCCTTTTTGCCTATGGCTGCCACTCTTTTAAGAGTAGTTGTCTTAGGAAAAGGACACTCAAATTATTTATGACCTGTCCCTTGACAGTTAAAACATTTACTCTTTATCAGACTGAACACGACTTGTCTTGTTATGTTGATTCTGTCTTTTTGGCGGAATTCGGCTTTCTTGATTAACAGTAGATGAGGAACCTGGTGTTTTATTATCAATATTGTCCCTGAAATTAGACACAAAATTTGTACCAAAAGTACCCGATAATTCTTCCTCAATTTGTTGAGCAGCTTGCATAATATCGGATAATGAGTAATAAATATTGCCATACATTCTTTTAACAATACAAGGTCTCAAACCAGATCGATACATGCTAACCAAACTTATCTCATTAGATTAAAATCTGAACGGGTGGACAAATGCTAAAACTTACTAGTATGTTCAGCCACTGAGAGGTTTTCTTGCCTTAGTTGGATGAATCGGATATGATTTTGTTGCTTGTAGTTAGCTGGTAGAAAATGACGCTTCATAGCGGCTTTCATCTCATCCCATAATTGTATTTATCCTCTATCAGCATGTCGATTACTCTGCTTTTTTCTATCCCACCACATACGGGCTGTACCACGGAGTTTTGCTTCGGCAAAATAGATTTTCCTTGCTTCCATCATGTTATGCCATGCGAAAAAACTCTCCAAACTGTGTAACCAATCAAGGAATACATCCCCACGAGTGTCTCCATTAAATTCAGGATCATCGAGTTTTACTCCTTTCACATCATCTCGAAATTTTCATTCCCAGGGTTTCTTCGTGTCGGTGACAGAGTACGCTGTTCACGACGACCAAGTAACTGATTTAGACTGGCTTGCATGGTTGCTTGTTGTCTAATAATGGTGGCCATCTACTCCCTTAATTCATCATTTGAATTTTTGAAATCCTCAATCTTTTCCTCTTGCTTCAGAATAAATTGCTCAAGCTTTGCATTGATTTCGTTAGCATTCACCATTTTTTTCAAGTACAGGGACTGATTTGTAACTTGCTGAAAGTACAGGGGCTGGTTTACAAATACTGAAAGCATGGCAATTGTTTTGTAAGTTTCAGCAAAGTTCGGGTATGAAACTGCAGTTTTAACAAGTTAATGGGCGGGTAGGAAGTAGGTGAATAGGTTCTTGGTGTTTCTTTATAGTGAATGGGTTGGTTTTAAATAGGTGGGTTTATGTTTGGGCCGGAATGAAGTAACTTTTAAAAGAAGTGAGTTGTGCTTGCGAATTTATGGTTGGGCTGGCTTTGAATTAAAATTAAATCTAGGTTAGGGTTACCAAATAGCAACGGCCTTTTCTTTCTTCACAACAAAAGAAACGAGTTGGCTTGGCGGCGAAAGGTGTGGCTGAAAGAGGTGGCTCTGATACCAATTGATAAGGTATGGGCTGTTGGAATATAATGTTGGGATAAATTTCCCAGGAAACACAATTCTCAGAGAGAATTAAGAACACAAATCAATCAAATTCAATATCAATAATCTGAATATAAAGTAATACTCTACAACCTTTAAATATACTACCATCTACCATCCTAAACTACTTGAAAATCTAATGGACAATTACAGTCTAACTAATGGTAATTACTATAATATTAATTAAGCATAATTTAAACAGATAATGCACTAAGAACTTTATTATTTGTTACGCTTCAAAAGACGCATGTATTGCTCCCATATTGTTTCCCGTACTCTACGTCCTGCATCACAAATTCTAGATTCTATTTCTATTTAAAAAAATGTGCTATTACCAATTTTGAAATCTTATATAAATTATGTAAACATGGACAAACACAAAAGAAAATGTTATGTAATGGACTTGCCTCTATATAATGAAATTAAGAAGCCTAAACATGGAAGACCACTCTTCTTTTAAGAAAATGAAATTAAAATCAATATTACACACAGTGCATGTCGTTCCAGTATACCGTACGATTGCGAGAACACAATTACTTGTCTATCTATACGACGGTCAACATAAGGATCCCATTAAACACTATATACCAAATAATAGAATATTAAAAGTCTACAAACATAAAACTAAAACAAAAATACTTGGGTTTCATTTAAAAAAGAAAGTAATTTGAACATAGTAAAGACAACTTGAATACGAAATGTTATAAATTCCTAGATTCCTTGCGCAATGCGCGATTAAATTATGAGGAAGTAAGATTGACTAAAAGTTATAGTATTTTATTTATGATAATTTGTTATAAATACAATAGTACTTACATATGCTTGTGTACATTAAATTTATTTTATTATGGAAAGAATGGAGGAATGGGACAACATAAGTTACTTAAATAAGTAGTAATTCTAATCAAACTTATATTAAAACTTGGAATAAAATACATTAAGAAATTTTGGCGCGCAATGCGCAAGTAAAGTCGAAATGAAGTAGATTGACGAAATACTATAGTGATGTTATTTATGAAAAAATAATTACGTTAAAATCTATATATGTGTATGTAAAACAAATATTTGTTCAATCATTACAAAAATTATTAACACTTTTAAACTTTAATATAAGTTGTCATTGTATGTATCATCTTATTGTGACTTATTTAATTCATCACTGATAAATATGTTTGTGCTTTTGCATGTGTATATTATTGCCCCTACATTTTTTTACTACTATTGATGGCGCGTGGAAAAGTTTCTATAGAAAATGAATAATGATGGGGATGCAAGTGATCAAATAAAGTTGAATTTTATTATGAATATATAAAGATATTTGGTTGCATTCCACATGGAATGATTTGATGTAATTTTGGCTAGTGGGGACTTGAATAATTATTCAATTAGTAATACTTAGTTTGATATTAGTTTTACTTTTGTAATTTGCTGTTATAGTTAATTTAGATTATTTAACCGAAGTGCTTCTTGTTCATCCATTGCGTTATTTCTTTAGGAAATATGGACTATAGTCGAATGTGGAATTTTAATGGTTGCAATAACATATTATCATATCTTGATTCTAGTCTTGCGCTTTAAAAAATCATTGGTAGTGAATTTTATAAGATTAATTAATTAATTCATACCTATACTTACTATGTCCTGTATAAGCAAGGCATGCTAAAGTATTTAGGGAATCATAAATAATAGATAATACATGCCAATTATTGTTCAAATAGAATGATCGTATACAGAAAAGAAACAGTAACAAACAAATTGACTTCCGGATGGTTACATGCTAGCCAAAACAATAACCTCCTTCTCAAATAAACAACTTCAAAATATAGATTTCTTTAGATAAAATATTACGAAATCGAAACTAGCCAATGTTGTATCATATATCTAAAAGTCAATAATATTATTGACTGCATCTCACTGATACACCATTCTTACATTGATTAAACATTTCCATGTAACAGGGAATTATATAATTGGCGAGAAATCAGTTAAATATAGTTAACTTCAACAACAATAAATAAGTATAATTGCAATAGGTATGAAATCGACATAATTAGAACTTACCATAAAATGTTTAAGGAACACCGCTACATCAAGGGCCGTCTTCGTCCGTAATAATTCCGATATCCATGACAACCAAGCTATTCTTGTTAAAGTGCAAGGGCTGTAAGATAATCTCATGAAATTGTTATTTAATATACAGGCATACATAAAATATGACGATGGATAGTTGAAAACTTAAACCCCAAACAGATTAATATAGTTAAATCACATAACAAAAATATTGGAAAAAGAGAAAATAAGAAACTCGTACAGTCTACTTGCTGTTACAAAATTAAAAACACATGAAAATGAAAAAGGATAATATATGCCATATTCTTAAACCCGTAACTAAGCCTATAATTCTCACATTTGTCATGTACCTCGATCGGATTAACCTCTCAGGTATTAGACAACTCTAGTTATGCTACTTAGGTAAAAATACTCTTGGCCGACGTAGACCACACCGGACAACGCTTTCCGTGCCATATTTTAAACGTTTATACGATTATTTATACATATGTTTTGTAATTAAAAAAATTAACTTCTTTAGTTCAACAAAAAGATATAAATGAAAGAAAATATAATAGTTAAGTAATATTCAGTAAAGTGAGAAAAACGAAAGGAAAATAAAATTATAGCTGTAATTTAGTACAAATCAAAACTAGAGATAATAAGATCTAAATTTCATACAAAAAGAAAGTCTTAGTTCTTTTTAAATGTAAAATATGTGTAGATAAATTATAGGCATTAATTATTAAAAAAAATATTGTGGCCCACATATATAATAACCATTACATATTAGTTGGACTAAAATATATTTATATATATTGAAAAGGTATATTATATTTACATTATTATATTAGTATAAATATTTTTGGACCGGATTGTATATTCTATTTAGAATTTGAACTTTTAATTTCTACCTCACGAATTTCACAAAACTTATTCTCATACTTACGCAAATGATTAGAAATTCAACATTATATGTTAGAAAAAATTGATAACTAATAAAACATTGAATTCATTGAAAGTTTCAAAAATAAAGTGTCACAAAAACAAAAAGAATAATGAAAATGTAGTACAAACAAACCAAAAAGAATAATCAAAATCTAGTTTAAACAAGTATACTAAAAATGACTTAAGAAGATCAACATGGAAAAATCATAAAAAGATGTACAATTGTAAATGCATTAGATTAAATCATATAATAAAATAAATAAATGTTGGGGAAAAGGTTTGGTATGATGATGATGAATAAAATAGAATAAATAGAAAGAAAAACTTACATTTTGATTGCTTGTTCTACAATAGCTATCTCATCTTCAGTCCAATCTTCTATTTCAACCATTTTAATTTGCATTCGTTTTTGTCCAGCGAAATGTTCAGTCACACGTATGGGTTGTCTGCTAGAAGTCGACTCAGCCACCATGTGACCTGTGGTGGAACGGTTTGTAGAATTTCCAAGATCCTGATTAGAATGAGTACTATGGATGCCTTGAGACGATGATCCAGATCCACTACGGTTTAAACCAAAATGAGTTTGAGGATGACCTAGAGTTAATGATCTAGCTCTACCTTGATTTGAACCGGAACAGATTTGAGGACGATCCTTTCGAGGACGACCCCTTCGAGGATGAATATTTTGTCCTCCAACAAAAAATGAATTAGGTTCATTGCTACCCAATTGAAAATGGAATCCATGGTTGTTAGAGATAGGGACATTATTATGTTGGCTGGTTAGAGAAGAAATTCGGAAGCTATGCAATTCTGAATTGTTTTCCGAAGTGCCTCTAACGTTAAAACCACTGGTATCTTGATTTTGTTGCATAACACGAGATGGATGAATTCCTATGCTTCCCGAACCATAATAAATTTCACAATTGTGCCTAGCAATGTAATTTTGACAATTGATAAAAGATGAAACGTTTTTAGATCCAGAAGATGATCCAACGTTACAATTATCCAAACCGAGTAGATTTTGATTTAAACCAGTTGTCAGGGGAGCATAAGATGTCATAGTTTCAGAATCAATAAGATTTCGTGTTATGCCACCTGAAGAGGGACCAGAAGATGTCCTAGTACCAAAATTAATTGACTCGATAAGATTTTGAGTTACACCATCTTCGGAAGGAGTCTCGACGATACCATATCCGATCGGGTTTTGAGGAACACTACCTATGTGGGGAAGTTCTCCAAAGCCACCCAACCTATAGTGGTTTTCTGAACAAGCACCCTCAACAGAAGATGACATGACACTAAATTGGTTCAACCCATCATGTACAAGGGATGTGACGGGCTCAACAGGATGTTTATCTTGTTGGACACCGGAAGATGGACCAATTTCAAAGGAACCAAATGCAAGATTTAGAGAGTTGGAAGCCATGAAACAAGTCTACAAACACAGTTGAGAGAATCAAATTCAAAGAAATGAGACAATAGAATGACACTTATAATCCTGAGGGCAATTAGAGATTTTATAATAGAATTACGAGTATTCAGTAAAATCTTGAAATTAGTGAGATGTTTGGTAGTAGTTGGAGAGTACAAATTTTATGATAGTTTTGGCTATTAAGTACTTAAATTCTCAATATTCCTATCTACCTATATCTCCATTTGTCTTCCATAACTTACTAGCACCTTTGGTTATGACATTTAAGCACTCTACGGTCAAACGATTCTTTCCGTTTCATCTTTTATAATTGTATATTATATTCAAAGGAAACAGTCATTGATATTTTTAAGCTCATATCCTAATTAATAATATAATAAATTCATTGCTCTCTTTAATTAGGATTCGATAAAATAAAATTACTTTGTGTTAAATACATAAAGTTATTCTTTTTGTTATTCTATTGAGAAAAATGTCAATTGCATTTACTTATTAGTATCCATCAAAATAAATTTGGAATTAGTGAGATAAAATTTAGTAGTAGTTGGAGAGTATGAATTAATGACTTTTTCTTTTCTGCTAAGTATGAATTTATAATTGTTTTAGTTTTAAAACTTAACTCGAGATTCCTTACCAATTATATCTTCAACAGACCTGCAAAATTTATTATCACTTTTGGTCTATGGTTATATGATATCGAACCTTGAGCTCATGTCACATTATAAATGATTCTTTCAATCTTTCTTCTTTTTTCAAATTTTAATTTCATTTAAAGAAAATAATCAATTTTTTAATGTTTTTGAAAAGAGTATCTTTATTCAATAATAATAAAGCAAATTCTTTTACCATTTTAATTATGATTCATTAAATAATATTTTTTTTAATATATACAATTGCAATTAAATAATACATTTTTTTATTATGATTCAATAAATAATATATTTTTTATTATGCGTAAACTTGCTTCTTTTTACTATTTTATTGAGCAAGGCGTTACTTTTGCATATACTTACAAAAGAGTAGAATGGTGGGATCCACCAAGAACATCGAACTAATGTAAACGACTCTTGTTTTTTCTTTTTTTCACATTTTAGTATTTTACATAAGGAAAATGGTAAAATTTTAATACTTTTAAGTTAAATATCCTCATTTAATAATAATAAAAACAAATTCTTGTATTTTTTAAACTGTGATTTATTAAAATGATTATAGATTGTATTAAATGCATAAATTTGTTTCTTTGTGTTATTCTATTTCTAAAAACATTATGTTACCTATCATATAGTCACGGTGCAGGTTCTATAGTAGAATTGAGTATTTAATTATTAATATAAGAATAATTTATGAGATTAAATTTAGTAGTGTTAGAGATACGGAAATATGATATTTTTTCGTGTTTATTACTTAGACTCTCGATATTCGTAATTATTGTGCATCAGACGAACAAAACTTACAACCACCTTTTGTTATATAGTTATATGACATCTACCTCGACACTCAAACCTTGACCCTTCAAGTCTCACTATAATCAAATAACTTTTTTTTGTTTCTTAATTTTTAAAGTATTAGTAATTTATTTCTAGAAAACAAATCAATTTTTTTAATATTCTTAAGGTCTGTATCTTTTAAATTATGATTCATTAAAATAATATTATTTTGTATTAAATGCATAAACCTACCAGAATAATATTATTTTGTATTTATAGTGGTTGAGTACTATGAATATATGATACTTTTTCTTTTCCTAATATTTATGATACATTTTTCTTTTTAGTACTTAAATTCTCAATTTTCCTAACTACCTATATCTTGAGGACCTGCAAAATTTTTAACACATTTCATAAGGTTATACAACAATACATATTTTACCTTCCAGTAAAGTATAATCAAACGATCTTTTACTTTCTTTTTTCAAACTCTAATATTTTAAATAACATACAATCATATTTTCAAGTAAAGTTGATCATCCTCTAATAATAATTCTATCTTTTAAATTACTTTCGCTTATACTTATCCAGAGAGTTTTATAATAGAATGATAAGTATTTACTAATATGTGATAGTAGACTCAAATTTAAACCAAATTGTTCAAAATAAATAACCAAATTTGTGTTATCAAACAATCACATGTGACGATAGGATGTTGAGATGAAAATAACCTAACTCTTTTTTTGTTGAAAGCCCCAAATTGTTCAAAATAAATAATCAAATTTGTGTTATCAATATGTGGCCACTGTTTAAAATATTGGTCAGATCAATTTAAATTACATCTCTTTACAAAAGCGAGCTTAAACGAGGTTTTTTCAACTTCTTGTTTTCCAGATAAACATGCTTATGCAGGACTTTTTGAAAGACAACTAGAATTTTGTAAAGCGAAGCCCAAAGGTTGGGCTCAATTGGATAATGAGCCTAAACAAAGGTTAAAATAGCGCTTATGGTAACGACAAAAACGTTGTAATGAGGATAGCTCAAATAGAGATAAAATTGTCTTAAAACTGACCATTGTTTTCCATAACGTCCACTATGTCTACTAGCATCAAATTATGGCCTTCACGACATATGATCTAGCCTCGACCACTCCGTGTAAAATACAGAACTAAGTATTTCACACACCTCGACGAGCAATGATTTATTGTTTAAAGTGAAACTATAAAATTTTCATAATGTTCTTGCTTCAATAATAGTACATGTCGTATCGCAATAGACATGTAAAACACATGCAAATATATCTATTAAAAATAGTAAATCATGGCTACTTGGTAGTTATACTAGAGTCGAGTTCCAAAAGATGCAAAACTAGTGTTTTTCATATATCTATTAAAAAATTTGGGCCACGCAAACAAAAAAATTCACAACCGTTTTGTTCACGTGAAACATGCATTGTTTGAAATTCTATGGTGATAAACGAGTAAACTTAAAATCCACAAAAACATAACAGAGCAGAGAATCATCCCTTTAATTACAAAAGCTTGTGGGGTTGAGGAGGTAAAAAAATACAAGTTATATTCAGCTCGCATGAGTACAACTCCAAGTTATACCATTACTCCCTAACTATGTCTACATGAGAAACCAATTTATAGATCTAATTATCTGTTGAATTTATGTAACGTGATATTCATGTTTCTCGAGGCACAAAGGTGAATTAAGGCGCCATATAGTAAGGTGCATACTCAGACATACAATGACTGAATTAGCCAGTAACTACATATATTGATTATTTCCCTAAAACAGAACTATTTATAAGTTTTATTAACTTAAAACTAAATATGTTTTAAAAGTAAATTATATGAACAAATTACTTTAACTTCCAGTGAAATTATATAACGTGATATTCATGCTTCTCAAAGGCGTAAAGGCGAATAAAGCCGCCACGTAATAAGGTGCTCACTTAGAAGTACATCAATTCAATCGGTCGGTGACTATATATATTGATATATTTCACTAATATAGAAACTTAAGGACATATGTTTTGTCTATATGGATTAACAGCCAAAAGTGGTTGTAGAGTTTATCGTAGCCAACTAAATCATAGTCGTTCATTTCTAAAATGAATGGCCGGGATTAAAGTTTTACTTAGATCATCCGCTACAATTTGTTGTAGTGTGCTGCTCAACAAATTGTTGTTCATGGTTTGAACTCAAGACCCCTTTTCTAAATTAGTTAGTGGTTTTCCAATTGAGCTAAAGTACAATTTGATAATTATGTTGTACAAATTTTTATAAGTCAACAAATATATACTTATATATAAAGAGGCAAATAAAGGATATTTTGGTGTCAGTAATTCATTATTTTTTAAATAACAAATAATAAATAAATATTAAATATTGTAACATAATTTCTAATTGAGGTAATATATGGGTACTTCCTTATATAATTCCTTACATTATTTTTGCACTATTGTTTTTTATATTCACGTTAGAATTTAATTTACACAGCTTATAAGATATAATTTTTATCTCTGTTTTTCTATAAATTGTTTCAGACATCTGGAAATTCATAAAATAGAGAGATCTCCAGAATTTTCAAGTTTTCTTGGATTCATTTTCTTCAAATCATCAAATAGAACTGCAAATCTTCATGTAAGTTTGTCCTCTTATCTATATGTCTTGTTGCTTTTTTATATTCACGTTAGAATCTAATCCACACATAAGATATAATTTTTATCTCTGTTTTTTTATAAATTGTTTCAAACATATGAAAGTTTATAAAATAGAGAGGTCTCCAAAATTTTCAAGTTTTCTTCGATTCCAGAATTTTCAAATTTCAAACTTTATATGTATATTATTTATTTATTTTTAAATATGTAATTAGTTATCACGGAACAATAAAGTAGAATTTTTTAAATCTCATAAGATTTATTTATTTAATTATTAGAATTTAGGTATAACTTATAAGCTTTATTTAAACATATATAAACCCATATCTAAAGAGGCAAATAAAGGATCTTCGGTTCACGTAATTCACTAATTTTAATAATATTTAAATTAATAAATTATATATCAATAATATTTAACATAATATATTATTTTATATATAACTATTAGTATTAGGATTTATATAATAATTTAGGAATTATAATTATAAATGGTATATATTTAATATTATTAGGATCTTTTTAATAACTTAGA
>JAUEJK010432409.1:0-13957 GCA_032274865.1 Eryngium alpinum
GGAGGAAACTTCCCTTTTCATACCTAAAGCTCAATGTGATAGGTACAACTGTTCCTGATATGTCTAAGTCCTCAGCTCTATCTCCTTCTACTGGCTAGCTGGTATCCCTGGCTCTTTGTTGATTCATTGCTTCCTGAAACATAATGCCCAATGGAGCTCGGAGCTCCGGAGGCACCTCCGGTGTAGGAAGTTAGTTTTTCGGTCGAGATAATATAAAACCTAGAGAGAGAAAGTTCTAGAGAGAAGACAGAGACATTCACAATTACAGTCTTTGATGTGATAATACCCTTACCTGGAGAATGTTATTGGGTATTTATACTAGGGAGATTATGTGATGTGCACAGGGTTATAGCTGTCGCATTGTGACAGGCTCGTAGTTGTTATTTAGCTTGTAATGCCTTTTATCCCTTTGTTACATCAACAACTGTCACTCATATAGAGGTTCATAGTCGTTATTTTGGTGTGTAGCGTCAATGTCTAGTTCAGGAGTCATCTTTTCTGGCACTGACAAGAGAATGGTTATTGGAGAGTGGTGATTCCTCTTTGGAAGTCAACCTGGCACCTTTGTCTTATCCGGAGACAATGGCTGAAGGGATTAGTCATTTTCTGAGGGTTTGTCGGTTGACATGGATAGGTCCGGGCGAGGGACCCCACCCGAGGTCTGACCCGAATATTGGACCGGGTTTCCTTATGTTCCTTTATGGATTTTATGGGGATTTTGGGCTGTTGGGTCCATATCCTATCATTTTCCCCCCACTCCCCCATGTCGCGTTAGTGAGATGGGGGAGTAAATTGTTATTGGTGTAGGCTTTTAAAGCTATGCTTTTCGGGTCAACATTTGTAGAATACAAGTATTGAACCTCAAAGGTGTGGGTTTTTGAAGCTATGTCACTCGGGTCAATACTTGTGGGAAATACAAGTATTGAGCCTCAAAGGTGTGAGCTTTTGAAGCTATACCCTTTGGGTCAATATTTGTAAAAATGCAAGTATTGAGCCTCAAAGGTGTGAGCTTTTGAAGCTATGCCCTTCGGGTCAATATTTGTATAATTCAAGTATTGGACCTCAAAGGTTTAAGCTTTTGAAGCTATGCCCTTCAGGTCAATACTTGTGATAAATACAAGTATTGAGCCTCAAAGGTGTGAGCTTTTGAAGCTATGCCATTCGAGTCAATATTTGTAGAATACAAGTATTGAGGCTCAAATGTGTAAGCTTTTGAAGCTATGCGCTTCAAGTCAATACTTGTGGGAAATACAAGTATTGAACCTCAAAGGTGTGAGCTTTTGAAGCTATGCCCTTTGGGTCAATATTTGTAAAAATGCAAGTATTGAGCCTCAAAGGTGTAAGCTTTTGAAGCTATGCCATTCGGGTCAATATTTATAGAATACAAGTATTGAGCCTCAAAGGTGTAAGCTTTTGAAGCTATGCCCTTCGGCTCAATACTTATGGGAAATATAAGTATTGAGCCTCAAAGGTGTGAGGTTTTGAAGCTATGCCCTTCGGGTCAATATTTGTGGGAAATACAAGTATTGAGCCTCAAAGGTGTGGGCTTTTGAAGCTATGTCCTTCGGGTCAATTTTTGTAAAAATGCAAGTATTGAGCCTTAAAGGTGTAAGCTTTTGAAGCTATGCTCTTCGGGTCAATATTTGTATAATACAAGTATTGAGCCTCAAAGATGTAAGCTTTTGGTGCTATGCCCTTCGGGGAATACTTCTAGTGTGGGTCTTTGGGAAATGCCCTTGGGCTCGTTACGCCCTTGGGCTCGTTAATGTGAGCCTTCGGGGTATGTCCTTGGGCTTGTTAATGTGAGCCTTCAGGGTGTGCCCTTGGGCTCGTTAATGTTAGCCTTCGGGGTGTGGGCCATGTGGATGTGGCATTTCGTCTCCCTAATTTACTATTAGTGGACAGTTGTTTTTAGTGGGGAAGCGTTATATTTTCTTGGAAAACACACTTGCATTTAATGTATATAATTATATACAATTATATATATTAAATCCTAATGAATGGATTTTTTGAAAACAGTTCGTGAACCGATGAGCGGGGCATATGATAGGAACGTGTGGCCAGAGTTTCGGCATGTCACGCACGTCAAACGACGTGTGTCTATATATAGTGGTTATTTTCACTTTTATATATTTACTTTTTCTATTTACAGAGAGAGCTTGTTCAGAGAATCAGTGAGTTTGCATGGTTGTTGCTGAAGATTTGATCTTTGATCTCGAATTTTTGCTCCGTTAACTTTGTTTGTCGCATCATGAGGTATGATTTGCCCTTCTTGTTCTTCCATTTTGCTAATGTTACGCTAGACTTGTTGTGGTTATTTGAATTTCTGCCATGCATGTTCTTCGTGTTCTTAGAGTTTCTTGTAAGAATTGCTATATTTTGCCTTTTGATTCAAGAACAAGCATGTTTGTGACATTTTTGGTCCTTTGATCCTTGGACATTGTTGTTAGTGGCCGAGGATGTGGACTTTACTTCTTCTTCATCTTTTTCTTGTTTTTTGGCTTCGGGTCTGAGCATTAGGTTAGGAAGGGTATATCCCGAAGTCTGACCATGGTGTATTTTTGTTTTTATCTTTGCAGACCTGTAACACCCCGACTAATTTCGGGATATTAAAATACAATATCAAACAATATTCAATAAATAAAACCTCAAATTCGATTAAACGAAAATCCAAGAACCTCAATCTAAGTCAACACACAAATTATCCAATCTCATAATTTATTCAAATGGAGACGCATCTCCAACTATAATCAAATATTGTGACGAAACAAAACCGAGATGAAATCATCCAGTCCATCCTTAGTTCTTTATTTGATCCGAACGAACCTGAAAATTGTAAGGAATGAGCTACAAAACCCAGCAAGTAACCAACTAAACTAACAATATTTTCAAAGTAAAAATGATTTTTAATGAATCTTTTGTCTTCAAAATAAATACTTATAAAAATTCTTATACAGTTCAAAAAAGTTTCAAATAGATATAAATGTTGTAATCAATGTATCAAAATTCTGAGTCGAAATCGATTAGTTCTACTATAGTTCAAAGTCTTAAACCATGACCACCATATGCCCGACAATACAACATCTTATAGTTCTTATGTTCAATAATCACGCATCCTTAATAGGTATCTATGGTTGCACACTTGTGCGCCCAACAAGGTATCTATGTCTAGTTCCGGAACTAAGCTTAAATTACGAACGGGTTCTTACGCAGCAAGACCTGAATTTCTAATAGTTCTATATTTTTAGTTGTTGTCAATTAGATATTAAATACAATATTTCAGAGCATCAATACTTACTTGTAATGAAAAGAACAAGTTATTTAAAAACGAGCAAATAACTATTGATGCGACAATTTAAGTAAAAGCCAATATTTGTAAGAGAACACAAGTTAGTTCAAAAAGTTACTTACCACAAAAGCGAAACTAAAACACCGAACAATTAATAGCGAACACCTTAAATACAAATTTTAGAACAACTAATTAATTAAACAATTACAGTAACCTCTTATACAGAGTAAAAAAACTAGCACACACCTTTGATACTCACATATAAGTTACAACTTATATAATCAGACCACACCAATACAAGTATTAAATTAATATTCTAAAGTAAAAAGT
This sequence comes from Eryngium alpinum, assembly GCA_032274865.1. Taxonomy (NCBI): domain Eukaryota; kingdom Viridiplantae; phylum Streptophyta; class Magnoliopsida; order Apiales; family Apiaceae; genus Eryngium; species Eryngium alpinum. Next base: position 3,620 of record JAUEJK010432409.1, read on the forward strand.
TTCACTTTAGTGGCTATCACTAAACTGCAATTTTATAAATAAACAGAACTAACACATGGTACCCACTTTCCCTCTCACACATACTGAAACACGCACAACTTTAATACACACCCAATTATAAATATTAATTTAGTATTATAACTGAAAAGTTACACTTTAGTCACTGTAACTAAAACATAATTTCACATAAAAATACCACACAGTCTCTGCACATGTGCAGCTTCTGCCTTTTGCCTCCTGACACACACACACACATATACCGAGACACACACATGTACTGAAACATACACATTCTAATACACACATACACAGTAACAAACACATGCCTGTCATAATAGTTCCGTAAACTTATTAAAATAAAACTAATTTAATGGCATTAAGGAGGATAAACACAAGAACTAATTCAACAAGTCCAAGTATTCACATAAGCAATTAAATTTCTAAAGTAAAGAGAATTAGTCTAACCTTAATTCTGGAATCTCTTCTCTACTTCTTCCTTCGATGTGCGGCTAACTTTTATTTTTATTAAGGTTCTTTTCATGTTCTTATATACCACAAAATTACAAAAAGATAAATAATAATTTTCCAAGTAACTATTTCCTTAATTAATAAAACAATTATTAACTATCTATGTAAATTAGGCCTTCCAAAAGTTTTACAACTTAGTCACCAAGTAATAATCAAATATTAAATAAATAAAGGATTTTTTTAAATAAAAAATAAGTAATTTGTTAAAGGATATTACACCAACAAATGGTTGGTTTCTCGGGAAACCTAGACATCCGCATTTCAAGGGATAGGGTGGAGACGAGTGAAGACTTTGTCGAGGGGAGTGCCCTCGAGACTGAAGCTGCGTTAGGTAGTCAGTCTTTAATGCCAGCACCCTTGAATGCTACTCCCAGCCCCGAGGCTGGGTATAGGATAAAGACGGTTGTCCCGCCAATAGACCCCGAAGCCCAGCCTTCTGATGAAGTTCACAGGGCTTCGTATACGGTTCAGGTGGGGTGGAAAAAGTATCCAGGGATCTTCCCTGCTATCCCGAAGGATAAGCCGATTGACGTAGCGTCTTATTACGCTGATAAGAGAGCAGATTTTGCTTCGGCTGGGATTAGGCCCGCCGTTATAAGTAACCATGACTTGGCCGAGAGGTTTTCAGATGAAGAGAGGTATAGCTATGTGTGGATGGAGAGCCGCTATCCGGAGAAATATCTCAAGGTCTTCAGGAGGGCATTTGATATACCTCCTAAATTCAACTTCAGGATGCCGAAGCCCGAGGAGCGCATATTTCAGAGGCCTGTCACCATAGATAGGGCTACCGGGAGGAGGCAAGTTTGGGTCGGCTTGCCAGTTCACCTTTTTAAAGCTGGCTTTCGGCTGTGTGCCCATCGTTTTCTACTGCCGCTTTGCCATAATGAGCTGAAGATAGCGCTCGGGCAGATAGTTCCCAATGGGATGCAGCTAATAATCTGGTATCTTACCCGCTGCAAGGAGATGGGCCAATAGCCAAGCTTCGGCTCTTTCTTTACCTTTTTCCACATACAAGAATCTGGGCATTCGAAGGGCCTTTTTGAGGTGCACTGGAGGAGTGCGGCAGACTTCGGGAGGAAGCTCGTTGATAATCCCTCCTCCTCGAAGAGCTGGCACTATGAGTGGCTCTTTTTGTGGGAGGAGACTTAGAGTTTTTGCCCCATTTTAACCGTATAGTTATCAGCCATAAGGGCTCTAAGAATTTTGAGGCTTTAAATAGGATAGGAAGGTCCTTTGTTGGGGAGGCTGGGGGCATGGGCCAACTTTAGAAGAATATTTTTAAATCTTCAGAATTGCTTTAGAGCCATTATTGTAAGGATATGCTTCCTTGTGTATTTGCTGTAGCTTTCCACTTAAGAGTATTTAGCTTTGTATATATGCGCTTAAGTTATTCTTGTGCTTGCCTTTCGAAGTTTTTGTATTTGGCTTGCAGTTTGCTTGATCAGGTATGACCAAGTGTGGACTGAGATGGATGAGAAATATGAGTTGATGTTCTCTGTGATGGATGACACCACCATCGAAGGTAAGTATGAAGGGGTCTGTTCTCGAGCTGCGACTACTGAGAGATTTGAGGGTGTTGATAATCCTGAAGCTGAGGTGGATGCTAGGCCGAGGCTACTGTTGATAACCCCGAAGCTGAGGCCACTGGCAGGGGCACTGAGGCTGAGGCGAATCCTGACAACCCTGAGGGCGAGGTTGCTGAAGAGGAGGTTAAGGAGCCTCTTGTGAACAAGAGAAAGAAGCATCACCTTAAGAGGGCTGGTTCGGGTGGTAGGAAGAAGATCCGCCAACATTCTGAAGATGAAGTGCAAAACCTCGGGTCTGAAGTCGAGGTTATCCCAGATGATAAAGAGGCCCAGGACGAAGGTGAAAGTCAGCGGGCCGATGCTGAGGACCAGTTGGATGGGCAACAACAGGAAGGTTTTGATGCTAGTGAGGCCTCGGGGACTAGGAGGCTGGAGGAGGCAGCGGGCGAGACAGATACCTCGGGGATAGCATAGAAGTTTGGAGCTATGGCCCTGGGTGTTGATAGCGTTGCTGATGGCGCCCGTCCTCCCCAGATGAAGCTAACCGAGCCTCAAGGTCCCGAGGGCTGGACTATAAATGACATGAGAACATTTGACGGCTTCTTTGGCCAATGTCATGTGCCTTCGGATGCTTTCAACTTCTTCCTTATCCCAAAGGATCTGAAGTGGTTTGAAAGGAAGATGATTGCCGACCTGATAAATGTTTCACATATGGCTCAGGGCCAGATATGTTTTGCTATTGTTTTATTTTAAAGTTTAACTTTTTATCTTTGACTTTGTTGCTCATCTTGTTTGTGCTTTTATTTGTCAGGCAAATATAGCGGCGAAGATGATGTGTAACAATCTCATGGTCAAGGACAAGAAGCTGAAGGATATAAAGCAAGATTTTTCTAAGGCTCAGGGTATCAATAAGAAGCTTCAGGCTGAGAGCACCAGTGCCGCCCTTGCTGCCGCTCGGAAGATATAGAGCTTGGAGGATCAGCTTTAGGACAAGCAAAATTAGCTGGTGAATGCCGTGGAGAAGCTGAGCGAGAGTGGTGATGAGATAAGGCAGCTGAAAGAGGCTCTGGCAAAGGCCGAGGATCACCGCCGAGAAGCCGGGGAGCGCTACTTGACGTTGAAGGGGAAAAGTCAAGGAGCGTGCTATAGCTGGGCTCGGGAGAGGGCAAGGCTAGTTGGTGATGGTCTTCCTGTTGCTGGCTCCCTTATGGCCGAAGTGTCTTCCTTTTAGGCAAGTGCTGCTAATGCCAAGAAGGATGCCATAGAAAGCTACTTGGTTTCTCCTGGGTTTAAAAGAGAGAAGGGCTTCGGCTTGAAGAGGATGTATGACCGCGGAGTGGCCGATGCCTTGGCTTTCATGGGAGAGGGCACTACCTTGGATGACACGAAGCATAATGTTGATACTTGCTCTACCTTCTATAAGGCCAAGCTGGAGAAGCAAATGGAGGAAAAGGAAGCGGCCAAGAGGGCAGCCGCCGAAGCTGCAAAGAAAGCTGCTGCTGAAAAGACTGGTGCCTTTTAGGCTTCATAGGTTTTTCTTTGATGATATTTTGTCTAAGTTGTAGCATTTGTCAAGGATATTTGTTAGCTTGCACAGACTTTATTGATGTAGCCTTCGGGCATTAGTTATTTTATTAATATTTGAATATATCTTTCCAATGCGAATGGCTGTTAATTGCATAATATTTGTATTTATGTTGTTTAAATATTTTGTAAATTATTTACTTTGGTCTTCGTTTGTGAGACAAAGAATTACCCCAAGGATCTGGCCTTGGGGAATAAAATAGTGACAAAATATTTACTTTTTCTGATGTTAAATATTTTGTAAGTTAAGTTCTTCAGCTTTTACTGTTAGCTATAGACTTACCCCGAGGTCTGGACATTGGGGAATAAAACAGTGACAAAATATTTACTTTTTCTGATGTTAAATATTTTATAAGTTAAATTCCTCGACTTTTACTGTTAGCCAAAGACTTACCCCGAGGACTGGACCTTGAGGAATAAAATAGTGACAAAATATTTACTTTTTCTGATGTTAAATATTTTGTAAGTTAAATGACGTGGCCGTTACTAAGGTCCGAGGACTTGCCCCGAAGGCATATCCTTAATGAATGTTTTACAAGAATTAGAATAAAACATAATCCATCTATTAATTATTTGCCGGAGCCTTTCTCCCGAAGATGGGTTACAATATCTAAGGACTGTTTCAATGGTCGAAAGTTGAGATGCCCTTGGGTGAAGCATAATCACCCGAAGGTTATATAAAAACAAGTCAAGGCTTGGTACTTAGCATTTACTGGTGAAACTGTCCGAGGCGGAGACCTTGTCATGTATTCTGGATTGGGGTGCCCTCCATTGTGCTGAGCTTGCAGGTTCGTAACCTCAACTTCGGCGACTTTGTATGGCCCTTCCCAGTTAGGCGATAGTTTTTCTTGGTTGTTTCTATCAGTGACTCTGATTGCCCTGAGGACTAGGTTGTCTACTTGGTACTATCGGGGCTTAAGCCGCTTGCTGAAGAAAGCTTTTGTTTTTTGTTTATAGTTGGCCATGCGGATGAGGGCTTGGTCCCTTATTTCATTGATAAGCTCCAAGTTGGTGTTAAGTGCTTCAGTATTGCTTTCCTCATTGTAATTGATTATCCTGAAGGATGGAGTTCCAATCTCAGTGGGCAGCACGACATCAGTTCCGTAGGCAAGGCGGAAGGGTGTTTCTTCCGTGGTCACACGAGGTGTAGTCCTGTAAGCCCAAAGACAATGATCTAACTCTTCAGCCCATTTCCTTTTAGCATCTTCAAGGCGTTTCTCCAAGCCTCTGAGTAGGATTCTGTTGGTGGCCTCCACTTGGCCATTGGACTGAGGGTGGGCGACTGATGTCTTTCTATGGCCAATGCCATGATGCTCCAAGAAGTACTTAATCTCGTGACCAACAAACTGAGGCCCATTATCGGAGACCACCGTATTTGGGATGTCAAATCTCACGAGTACATATTTTCTAAAGAAATCTATGCGCTTTTCCTCTATTACTTTTTCTAATGCCTTGGCTTCTGCCCATTTCGTGAAGTAATCTACTGCCACTATGATGAACAAGAGGCCTCCTGGGGCCTTAGGAAATGGTCCTATTAAGTCGATTCCTCACTTGGCGAATGGGATAGGAGAGAGGATTGACGACGGGGCTGCTGGTGCTTGCTTTGGAACGTTACTGAAGTATTGGCATTGGGCACACTTTTGACGTAGGCCATGGAATCTGCAAAGAGTGTTGGACAATAGTACCCTTATCGAAGTAACTTGTGTGCCAAGGCTTTGCCCCCCATATGGTCCCCGCAGCTGCCTTCATGGTTGTCTTTTAAGCAGTAGGCAATATCTTCTAGTCCGAGCCATCGGAGGAGTGGGGCATGAAAGCCTTTGCGGTAAAGGATTTCTTCAAGGATGCAGAAGTGTGCTGCTTTGTACTTGAGGAGCCTTGCTTCTTTAGGGTCCTCCGGGAGTTTCCCATGTTGTAGGTAAGCAAAGTATGGCGTCATCCAGTTAGTCTCTATTTCATTGATGGCTAGGACTTTGAGGATAGCCTCAATTGTTAGGCTTGTCTAAGAATTCCAAGTATACAGCTCCTTCAAGATGCTCGAGGTCTGAGGTTGCCAAGTTTGAGAGTGCATCTGCTGTTGCATTATTGTCCCGCTCTATTTGTTGTAACTTGAAGCTGTTGAACTGTTGGGTTGCCTGCTGGACCAGCTTTTGATACTTGGCCATTGTTGGATCCTTGGCAGTGTAATCCCCTTCTGCATGTCTGACGACTAGCTGTGAGTCTGAGTGGGAATGTAAGCTTTGAACCTGAAGGCTTCGGGAGAGCCTCAGTCCCCCCAATAAGGCTTCATATTCTGATTGATTGTTTGTTGCCTTGAAGTTGAATCTTAGTGCTTGCTTTATCTGGAACCCCTCGGGGCATGTGAGTATAATACCGGCTCCACTTCGCTCTTGCGTCGCTGACCCATCCACAAATAGTTTCCACTCAGGCTTGAGGCACTCTAAGAATGGTGGTCTGCCTTTCTGGACTCCTTTAATTGTCTCCTGTGGACATTCCTCAGGCTGCTCAGGCATTGGTTCCTTTTTAGGGAATGCGCACTCCAGTCTGCTAGGGCTTGCACCTTGATGGTGGTGCGAGGAATGTATTCAATGTCAAACTGGCTAAGTTCGATAACCCAGTTGACTAACCTGCCTGAGCCTTCTGGCTCGAGGAGCACTTTCTTCAGCGGTTAATCTGTCATCACCTTGATTTGCCTTCCCTATAAGTAATGCCTTAGTTTGCGGCTAGCTGTCACAAGGGCTAGCACAAACTTTTCCAGGTTGGATTATCTTGTTTCTGCATCCTTGACAGTTTGGATGATATAGTACATTGGCTTTTGAACACCATCCTCCTCCCTGACTAAGGCTGTGCTTATTGCAAGAGGCCGTGCTGATAGATAGACGAACAATAGTTCTTCTAGGGCTGCCTTCACAAGTACTGGAGGTGAGGTTAGGTAAGATTTGATGGCGTCGAAAGCCTCCATGGAATCTGAACGACTTGCTGTCCTTGGCGCCTTTAAGGGTCTCAAATAATGGTATGCTCTTTTCTACGAGCTTGGAGATGAATCTTCGCAGGGCTGCCAGTCTGCCCTTTAACCTTTGGACTTCTTTCTGTGTCCGCGGCAGTTTCATTTCAAGCACTGCTTTGTTTTTGTCTAGGTTGGCTTCGATGCCTCTACTGCTGACCAGGTAGCCAAAGAATTTCGGTGCCCCTAGGCCAAAAGTGCACTTTGCTAGGTTGAGCTTAAGTCTATGCTTCGTGAGGTTTTCAAAGCATATTCTCAAATCCTCTATATGCTTGCTTTCTTGGACGGATTTGACGATCATATTATCCACATATACCTCCATGTTTCGCCCTAAGTGACCCTTGAATATTTTGTCCATCATTCTTTGGTAGGTGGCGCCTGCATTGATCAGCCCGAAATGTATTTTCTTGTATGCATATACCCCCTATGGGTAATGAAGGCTGTTTTGGCTATGTCTTCTAGAGCCATGGGAATTTGGTTGTAGCCTGAGTAGGCATCCATGAAGCTCAGGAGTTTGTGTCCTGAGGTAGCATCAATGAGCTAATCAATTATTGGAGTGGGTAAGAGTCCTTCAGGCATGCCTTGTTTAGGTAGGTATAGTTGATGCATATGCACTACTTTCCATTGGCTTTATTTACCATCACCACATTGGCTAACCAATCTGGGTATTGAATTTCAATGATGATATTGGCCTTCAAGAGCTTGGCCACTTCTTCGTCCAGGGGCGAAGTTCCTTCGCTTCTGCTTGACGGGCCTTTGGTATGGATTAACATTGAGCCGATGCATGGCCACTGATGGGCTGAGGCCTGACATATCCTCAGTGCTTCAAGCAAAGGTGTCCGCATATTCCATGAGGAGCTTAATTAGAGGTTCGTCCTGAGGCCCAAGGCTTGCGCCAATTGTCAATTTCTTGTCTTCTTGGCCTTCGGCTATGGCTGTTTTCTTAGTGTCCTCGGCTGGTAGGGCCATAGGGCTGGTGTTAGCATCAGGAAATGGTTCCATCGTGAAGTTTTCTGGATGGAGTTGCTGTGCCGGAGCCACTTCAATCATCATTACTTTGTCACTTTCTATGTTTTGTTTCTTTTCCCTTGCTTTAACCAATGACTCATAGTGAGCCTTCCTCTTTGCTGCTCTTCGGGAGTTTGCTATGGCTTTGGGTTTTCTTGTGGCCTTCTTATGGTTGTCCCGCTTAGTTTCACCAAGGGCAAGTGCATCACCGTAACATTATTGAGCTACTTCGGGGGCTGCCTTCAGCCTACCCACTCCATTCGGTGTTGGAAATTTGACTTTCTGGAGGGTGACTGAAGTTATGGCCATCAGCTTAATTAGGGTGGGCCTTCCTAAGACAACATTATAAGAAGAGGCAGCATCAACAACATTGAATAACAGCATATGCGTTGTTTGCGTCAGGGCTGTGCTAAAGGTTACTGGCAATCTGATAGTTCCGACCCCAGGTATCTCATGATGAGTAAAGCTGTACAGTTTTTTGCCATAGGATGTTTCCATCTGATATTGCCCAAGGTTCATTCTGTTGAAGGTGTGGAGGTAGATGACGTCGGCTGAGGATCCGTTGTCAATGAAGGTCATGTGGACATAGTTGTCTGCGATGTTGACTGTGACCACCTGGGCATTAGACTGTTGGCGGTTGGTGCCTTCATAATCAACGTTGCTGAAGCCTAAAAGTGATGATATTACTGAAGTTGGGGTCTGAAGATGAGGCTATGGACATGACCTCGTGCTCTACTAACTCACATATGTCCGTTCCTCCAAACAACATCTTAATGTGTAGCTTACCCACTGCGTCCATTTCAGTCCCAGGCCTCAGTTACTGTTAAGGCGGGGGCTGGGCGGATATATGAGCATCGATCTTTCCCGCCTTGGCCAATTTCTCCAAAACGATTTTGAGGGGATAACCGTCCTCGGTGTGGTATCCTACATCATTATGGTATGCATAATTTCTCGTCTGATCCCTCTTTTCCTTGGGCCCTTGCATCGGCCTTGGGGCTTCATACAACTGAGGTTGTGCTTTGACGATTGGCAGGATCGTAGCTGTAGGCTTATTAAGGAGGGTGCATTTAGATTCTTTTGTTGGCTTAGGCGGGCGGGGTCCTTTGTTTGCTTTAGCCTCTGGTTGATTTGGCCCAGTTGTTGTGTGCACGGTGAGTTGGGTTTACCCCTTGTACTTTCCTTTCTTCTCTTTTTGATAGGTCACTGTCCTTGTGCCTGTAGCATGTTTGGGTGCTACGACCAAGTCCATGGTTTGTGGAGTGGGAGTGTTCCCGAGGACGTGTTGGACTGAACTATCTACTGCTAAGAGCTCTTCAATTGGCCTTGATTGGTTGTACCTTGCGCCTCGGATAGCTGACAATCCTTGCGTGTCAGAGACGTGGTTGGAAGCCAGGGTATATACTCCGACAAAATCCTTGGGTTTCCTTTTAATGAGTTCCAGGGCATATTTCTCATAAGTCTAAGAGTCCACTCCCCTATGGAATATGCTCAAGGCCTCTGTTTCATGTAGCACCCTGACATTGTTAACTGCTGCCTTAAATCTCCTAATGTAGGAGTCCAAGTCCTCATTGGAGTGTTGATAGATGGCTTCCAGGGAAACGGTGTGAACCTAGTGAGGCTTGTTGGCTCGGAACCTTGCTAGGAAAGCCTTTCTGAATTCGTTCCAGCTATCAATGCTTCGAGGTGGCAACTCTGCAAACCACTCTTGAGCCACATCCTGAAGGCTAGAGGCGAATTGTCTGCACTTGACGAGATCGTCAAAGTTCTGCATGCTGAACAGCTGCTCATAGTACTGGACATGGGAGTTGGGGCTTGTCAGCCGATTGTAGAATTTTACTGGCAAGGTTTTTATCTTTGCTGGCCGGGGTGTGGCTTCGAGTCTATGCGTGAATGGTGACTCACTTTGCTCATAATCCTTAGTGTATTCGATTTTGGATTCCAAATCTTTGATCCTGGCCAACAATATCCTCTCAGTTGGTGTCATTTCAGGTGGGGCCTCAGGTCCAGTTCCCTGCGTTGATTGATCTGTGTTTGGTTAATGAGGAATGACCTGGAGGGGAACAACTGGTATCACGGCATTGCCTTGGGTATTGTTAGGCTGAGGATTATTTGGCTGAGGGCCATTTGGCTGAGGGCCATTTGGCTGAGGACCATTAGGCTGAGGATTATTTGGCTGCTGCTCTGGATGCCCTTGATTGTTGTGGCGAGTTCCCCTGTGGCGTCTACTACGATGAGTCTCAGTTTTGCGGGTTCCTGTCCGCTTGTTGGGCTAGCCTGGTGCTCTGTCCGAGGCCTTCGGGGTCGATGCCTGTGACCCTCAGGAATGTCTTCCTCTTCCGGACGGTAACGTTCCGGGTAATCCCTCTTGTTTCTACGACGATCGTAATTCAGTCATGTTTCATTACGGTGGTGTGAGCCTAAATGTCTTGGGTGCCCAGGGTCTTGGGATGAGCCTAGGCGGCTAAAGACTGAGCCTTGTTGTCGAGCTTGAGTGTCTGCGAGGGAATCGCCATTATCCTCCTCATCTGAATCATAGTCCGCTATGGTCACTTGGTGTTTTGGCTGATTTACTGGGCCAGGACTTTGGCTGAGGGGGAGGGCTTGGCCTGGTACCCCGAGGAGTTGAAACATATGGACCACTAGATCCCGTTGTTGAGGGTCTAGTGGTTTTACCACTGGAGCCTGAGTGGT
>JAUEJK010432514.1:0-13953 GCA_032274865.1 Eryngium alpinum
TCTTATACTCTTATATTTCCAATACCCCCTCACTCGAACGCCCCCCCCCCCCCAACTCGAAAGCCCATTTTTGGGTAGCCCAACTTTGTAACTTTGTGGGATTGAAGAGTGGATCACTAGGAGCCCATAGCCCATTTTTGGTGCCTTCCTGAAGCCTTTCCTTAGTGTCCAAATTAAATTGAGAATATTGAGGGCGGTAGGGTTCGAACCCGATACCTCCACCAAAACCTGAGCTCTGATACCATGTAAGAAACCATTTCACCCAAAACCTTAATGTGTTGGGGAATGCTCTTCCAAGGATCTTATACTCTTATATTTCCAATACACGCCACTGAAAGCGACAGATAAAGATGCACTACCTCTTTATTTTCAGTAAAAACGGGACGATAGATTTCATACATTAATATTGTCCTAAAAAGAAAATCTTCCTCCAATCATCTCCATCGTTTTTTACAATGTACAACAAGATTAACCAACCCTTTCCCCGAAACTTCAGGCAGAGTATTAGGTAAACCCAATTCTAAGCAACAGTTTCTAATTAAGTAGAATAGAGACAATAATAAATAAATTAAATATACAGTATTCATGCAGCCGAAAACAAAATATAAAGAATCTTTAGGAAATGGCAAAATATAAATGCATTTCCTTAGCAATCACGTAACATAGTTCGGACGAATTGTCTACAGCCAGCTTACTATTCCTCTTGCATTTCACACCTACATCTTATTGTGGACGATTGCATGTTTGGCTGCAGCCCTTATAAGTAGCTGCAACTTATAACTGAAAAATAAAAGTAATAAATAAGTGTTTTTCTTTCAAACTTCCTCTTTGTAACACCACATTCTCGGAATGAGACGATGGGTCACTTATAAACCTTAAACATGTAAACAGAGCACTAATATCTCCAAATCTAACAAATAAAACTGAAAGTTTCAAAATAATAAATAACCTCCAAAAGTATGAAAACCAAATAATACTACAAATCCGGAATGTCTGAAAATAACTAAATAATATCTAGGAATATAAAAGTTCGAGTCTTCCTAAGCTACTAAGGAGCATAAGGTATCTCTCCATCACACAGCCCCTGAATCCCCTTGAGTACCTGCCAGAAGAAGAATACGGCATGAGCCAAATGCCCAGTATGAATATGGAGTGATAACAATAACAATGTGAGAAAGATATGGCATATATAGAATAACATGACGTCACATGGCTTACAGTAATAAGTAAGGCTGAAGCAACAAGGGGTTGGGATAAATAATTTCATACCGAGCTCAAACAAACAAATTACCAATACACACATCATTGGAGACATCCCAGGGATCCTTATGTGTGTAACCGAAATGGGTAGGTGTATGACATATATAACACTAGCCGTTAAATATCAAAACATATCATATCATCTCATATCAAACTGGGTCGACTCACGTATCCTGAAAATATATCAAATGGCCAAAGCTCGCCCCCTGAGCATATAAAACCGAAGGATACGCCGTGACTGATCACACTGGTACGGGAGTGTCATGTCATAGATACCACCATGACATGGCTGTAGTACCCCTACAGTTGGTTAACTCGGTATTCAAATTGGTTCAAATAAATAGTCATCTATTCATAATATATTCTCAAATTCAAATAAGTTAAATTGGGTAATCACAACAATTCACAAAATCCGAATTATTATCATATAAATAAAACTAAGATACTAAATAGAGAACTGAAATAACTGATAATCCAATAGCATTGTCGAATTGAGAATATAAAATGAATCGGACTGAGATAAGATATTTACGGGAGAAAGAGAGTCAAATCCTTATAATCCAACGAGAGTGACGTAGAAGGAAACGAAAATCCGTACCTCAACTATATAAACTGATTCGATACGTAGTTAGACACAATCCATTAAGTTTTCTCAACTAGCTCTATAAAAAGAATTATAAATAATTCAGACTTTATAAATAGTAAACAATTAACAAAAATCTATATCAGTTAAATAGAATTTTATGTTTTATATAAATAATTTAGTATTACAAACAGCTTGTTTAAATGGAATTAATCATTTATATTAATTATATGATCAAGTCTAAGTTAATTGTTTTGGTCCGTATATACAGCTTATGAACAAACCATTAGCTATAATATTGCTCCACTTGTTTATAAACATTCCCGCATAATTCCACTTTCCTCCACTGAATTACTAGTTACTGATAATAAGAATTCCATTACACTTGTTAAGCAGCCGATTTCCTCATACTTATTGGCACCGGGTAATAGTTATTAATTATTTAATTTAATATTTTAAAATTTAACTTCTTTATTCAAAAAGTGACAAACCAAATGCCAACAAATAGACCCAAATTGATAACTCATTTTATAATGATCAGTACTATAAAATTTTGGCACTCCTTTATTTATTATTATTATTATTTGATTCCAAAATTTATTATATGAAAACAACCGTTCAAACATGAAAACAAAGAGTATTAATCGGACAAGATTCATAATCTTTTATTAATGACATAATTGGTGGTTAAATTACTAATCAAAACTATTTTTTTTAATTGAATAAACGTATTCGTATGTACTAATTTATACTACTGGCTTCAATATTAAACATTAAACTGTTAATAATATAAGATTTGAAAGTTCCAAATTAATTATATATGTACGAGGCATATATTATGATATGCTTTGTAGCTTGGTATTACCATCTTAATTGATTAGGTAGACAATAGAAACAAGTTCATAAATTTTGGTTTACAAGTTTAATATAGATATTAGATAATATAACAACTCGTTACATATCTTATGATTGGTTTTTCTTTCTTTGCATGTCAACCTTTTGCTTTTGATTATTCTCTTTCTCCCAATGCTGTTTTACTATCTGAACTTAGGGTTTCATCTTATGTTAAGAGTATATTATATTTATAGGTTTATAAATTTGAAACTAATTCTATTTGGGAGTTTTTATAAATTAATTATATATTTGTTTATTATATTAACTTTAGAATTTATTATTATTCAGATTTGCTTGTTAATATTTTAATTATTATTATTATTTATTTCTTTTTTTCTACTAAATAATTTTAAAAAAATCTATTTTTTTATTATTAATTATTCTTATTATTTTTAATATTATTTTATCTCCGAATATTACACTCGTATAAGTAAAATATAAGTGGAGTTAAACACTCTCATAAGTAGTTGCAATTTATAAGAGGGGAAAAAATAACAAATAGCTACTTATTTTAAGAGCCAACCACTATAATAAATGATGATCAAACACAGAGCCGGCTACGGGGAGTGCCACCTGTGCACACAGAGATTAGGGCACCAAAATTTGAAAAATGAATTTTTATTATTATTTACCTTTTACTATATTTTGAGATCTTAATTTTTTTTATTTAGATTTTTGTCAAATTTATATGTTGTATATACACATAAGTGTATATATAATTTTTTTTAAGATTCTTATAAAATCAAATTTTAACTTTTATATTTCATCATTTAATATTATATCTACTAATTTTATTCTATAAATTTAAATTGATAAATTATTTTTTAATATTAACATATATAGTTATAATTATAACTTTCGATAAATATATATAGTTATTATATATGATGTAAAGATTTTTATTTTTTTAATATTAATATTTAAATAATATATTAATTATATATAATAAAATAATAAATTTATGGAGCCATTTTTCATCTTTTCACATGGCACTAAAAAATGGTTAAGACAGACCTGGCCAAACACTACAAGACTGTCGTAAGACAAATCCTCACCAACCCCCTGCTGTTTTATCTTTTGTATGTATTGGGCACCTGAACAGTGCACACCATCTATATTCTATAATATGCTACTATCGCACATTCCATGTTTTCAACACAATAAGTAGTTAAACCCCGACAAACAATTAAAAATTTAAGTCCAGACCTCTAGATTGTGTAAAGTACAGAGACACCAGTGGAAGAAAAATTAATCAAAACACCTACCCCAAAAGGCCATAAACAAATTACATATATACACAACATTTTCTTCAAGAAAATGAATCATGTACAAAAGAACACACATTTACTAGAAAAAACAATCCAACAAAAGAAAGGGGCAGTCAAAATTTAGGCTTATTTACAATTTCAACCTTCCATCCTAAAACTGTAAACATAAAGTTCATATATATGCACATACCTTCCATTGTGTGAGTTTCTGGGGTTTCCTAGACTCCAACCAGGCGGAGAAATCTATAGGTTGAAGACTAGAACTTAAACTCCTGACCTCATAAAACTAGTGCTTGCCTGCTCCTCCCCCCCCAACACACACACACTTTTTGGTTTTTATATTTGAAAAGAAACAAATCTGTAAACATTGATGAATAAAAGTAGCTTATAATTCAGCTAAGAACTCTTTGGCTTTTTTCAAAATCTCTATCCGTCCAGCCTGATACATGTCCTCTGTTTGTGGCTAATGCTGGACAATGCAATTGAGTTTTGGCCAAAAAAAACACCTGTTTTTGGTTTGTTCAGTACGACAATTCAATTTTTGATTGATCCTGTCTATTAATGGACAATAGGCTTTGCCAGGAATCAACTTTGAGAGTTGGAAATGCCGGAAAATGCAATTGGGTTTTGTCTCAAACAGCCTGGCCAAAACCCAATCGCATTGTCCAGCATTTCCAACTCTGAAAGTTGATTCCTGGCAAAGCCTACTGTCCATTAATAGACGGGATCAATCAAAAATTGAATCGTCGTACTGAACAAACCAAAAACAGGTGTTTTTTTTCACCGGACAGGGTAAACGCTAGCCATTCTAATAGAATAATCCAATCCTGTTAATATAAAGAATAACTGTAACATAAGATAGCACGCATTTAGCAGTAAAATAACATGTTTTAAACAATTAAACCATATAAAACAAATTAGCTGCCAGGACTTCCGACAGAAATTACTTCAGCTAAGAAGAAAAATGAAAAAAGAACCTGTCGATTTAGGTTTACTGAAGATATAAAAATTCTGACAATATTGTATGTCTTAAGCGAGACTCTGTATAGAGTCAGTCAAGTTGGACCAAAAACTTAAAAAATCCAACAGAGTTTACATCATCCATGGTAAGTTTTTGGGGTTTTCACCTGAGCGGCTGAGCCATAGACATGGTATGATTCTCAGGATTCTCGTTGTATAATTGTTATTGTACATGATGTTCTTAAACTAAGAAACAGTTGCATTTGAGAGTTCAAGTTGAGCCACTGCTGTGTTTATTGCATTGATCACATCCAGCTTCCCACCGCTCACAGCCTCATCCACAGGACTCTTCTCATGGCTGCACATACCAATAACAAATTAATTCAGTAAAAGGTACACCAAAAAGAGTCGTGCTTACAAATCAACGAGGTGGGAATAGATATGGGAGACCTGTTTAATAGAGATAAATTTGCTCCAGATAGAATCAATCTCTTGACCACCTACAGGATCGAGAAGTAACCAATCAAAAACTTTTTCATCATTTATTTAGTGACAGTCGTGGCAATTGAGAGGTATTACCTCAATGTGACCGTTGAGGCAAGCCCAGTGGAGAGGAGTATTCTTCTCCACATTAGTAGCGTTAACATCCTGCTCGACAGTATTATTATCAATATTATTTTTTCTCATTGACTTTACTTAAACCAACTTATAGAGAAGGTAGATAAGATAAGAGAAGTAGAGTAAAAGAAATTGGAACAATTTCTAAAATGATATCAATGGGCATGGGAATGTCTGATCTGTCACAGTAAATCTTTATATTATATGGTAAAAAAATTATTTACAGATAATACCCTTTACTGATATATGTGATCCTTGTTAGTTATAGAACTGACACCACCTATGCAAGTTGATCTTCAGGTTAGTTTCTGTTCTGCTAAGGATCAAATGAAACTGGAAAAGAAAATTCTGACCAAGAGCACCAATTCCTACTGATGAAAAACAAAGCTGATCTGAGTTCCACGTATCTATGTTTAGAAATTTATAACACAGGAAAACATGTAGGAAAACATCTAGCAAACTGTTTCTGATATGAATTGAGTAAAGTCTGCCATGCAAATTAGCATGCAATGCAATACTAAAGTCAAACTCATAATTATACTAAAACTTCTACCAAGTCAACCCTCAACATCTTATCATTACAGTCTTTAATGCTACCCAAAGAACTAACTGACCGCATAAACCGAAGCAGCAGGCCACATACTAAATTAGAAACGGAAATAAAGTACACTCAATGATGTAAATAAAGTGATACAGCAGAAGAATGGCTAGAAAGAAGCTATGACAATATACAGGCATGCCCCTTAATGACATCCAAGTGGGAGGATGTTTGATAAAACTGAATGAATAATTGAAGCATCCGACCAACTATACCTGATATAAAGCCGTTATGTAACAAAACAACAAGAAAGCAAGAAAAAGATAGCGATTGGTATGGGAGTGTCACGAGAGAGGAAGATAGAAATGTAGCCTATGACACAGGGGAGTTGCACTTTTCCTCCCGCCTCAGCTTCACATATGGGAGAAGGGTGAGACCTGAGCCTGCACGTTCTATGCTTTTCCCCAGCTTTCCCTCCAGTAAAAGATTCGCTCGTACTCCCGTGTCTAGAGGTTCCTAGGGCTCGAGTTAAGAATATAGTATATTGCTCTTTCTTTCAATTGAGCTTCGGCACTTTTTGAGTACCACTCATAGTACATGGTTCAGGGGTCACCCTATGGAACCGTGAACCTGATCGCACGTACCGAATCACGGGTCACTTGCGACCCAGTTCAGTGTGGTTCACGTTCCGATTCAACAATTTAATCGATCCCTAAGAAAGACACAAGATAAAAGATAAAAGAGAGAGAAGAAGATAAAAGAGAATGACATTAAAGCCTGTGCCACATTGACCTCCAACACTACTGATTTCAGTTAAATTCACACCAGAGAGATGAATGAAACCAAAGAACACTATAATAAAGCAATTGATTTAGAAGACAGTAGGGTAGATCCAACTTCCAAGAAAGACACCATGTATATACATATATATTTACCATAATTATCACGGCGTCGACAAGGCGTCGCCTAGGCGTCCAGGCAAAGATCGAGTACAAGGCGTCCATTACGCCTTAGGAGTTGTCGCCTTAAAGAGCGCCATAGTCACCAACCGGTCGCCGAAGCGCCACAAACGCCATAATTGTCGCAATTTTTTGTGTGTTAATCTCATTTTCATAGTTGATTATTTTCAAAAAGAAAAATAAATTACACATAATATTCTTATCTTTTATGTTTGACTAAGCACGGCAGGCAAGAATACAACAAATTGAAAAAATTAAGGGGCAAAAATTGGACTATTTATCATATTTTCGTACATAGAAACTCATGGTGATGTAATGACTTTGATGTTTTAGACTTAATTGTGTTTATTCAAGGTATTTAAGGTTTCATGAGTATTTAAAATAGTAAAAAGTTATGTAGAAATATATTTATAATTTTATATATAATAATTATTATTTATAGTCACCAATAGCGCCTTACGGACGCCATGGCAGGCGCCTTAACGTTTAGGCGTCCTGGCAGGCCACCAACGCCGTAACTCGCCTGGGCGCCGTAATAACCTTGATATTTACAAAATAGAAGATAAAATTAACGGAATCCATGTATCGAGCCACGTATCCTATTCACGAGTTATCGTATCCGATTTACGTGAAGTAACGTTTTGCGTACCCGTACTCGCTCCACGTACCGAATTGAATCGCGTTATATGTAACACTGGTACCACTCTATAGGCATGCAAAACAACAGAGCCACTGCTCTTGGGGGCGGTGAGGTGGTCAATCCATTATTCCAGCTTATGATCAAATGCTACTGAATAAATTTAGCTTCTGTATAACTTACTAAAATGAAAACTACTTGTTACTCGAGGTTATGTACAAAATATCTTCTTAGCTAAAAAGTGACTATTTTAACCCTCTGACATATTTCACAAGTTCTATAAAAAGTAATAACATACAAGGATATTTGAGAGGGGATAATAAATAGATCTAACTAAAAAAAGGGAGGAGTTAGTGTCTTAGCAACAATATGATGCCTGCACCTATCAAAGACATCATGATTTTCAGCAACAATTTTTTTTGTCAAACACTTAGACCTTTGACCTAATCAAAGTATTGTAAACTATTAGACTTGCAAACATCGCCAAAATTGGTTGTAAGACGAGGCATCTGAATTCTGAAATTAGAAAGATATCAGCAACTTCAGAATTTAAATAGGGAAAGTTTTGAGTCCCTCACCACTCTATTATTGATAAGATAGTCCACAATGTCCAGATGTCCATTAGCTGCAGCCATATGAAGTGCTGTGAACATTTTTCAACAAAATTAACTCCAATACATTCTGAAACCCATGCAGAAGTAAACAGGTTTAAAAAATTGAACTACATCATTCTGCCAAAAATGCGTTATGTAAGTATACTCAATCATACATCAAAGGTATAATCTTGTGCAACTATCATGTAAAATGAAAACCTTCCACCCCTTTCCGGTATAACTATCAAAGACGACAACCCCGCCATTCTCATTGTCAAGATTCAAGGATATTGTTGGTCTAACGAGCCATCTTAACAACCCTGGTGCACCAGCCTCTGGAAATCATCCTTTTGGCTCAAGAAGGTTTCTTAAGTTCATCCAATAAAGTATACATCCACTTGGTAAGTGTTGTTACTACAGGGTCATCCGGTCGGATGCCTGAGCGATCTGTCCATGAACTGTGACCCTCGTGTAGGTGCTTTATTTTGCATGTGTAGAATTCTAGCCCTATTTATACTCCTAATTACATGTGAATTTTCCAATTGGAGATAACCTATCGCTAAAATACATGATGGTTTCATTTTTGACACAAATAAACACTTAATAGATACAAAATATACCTACTCTGGTGCTTTTTTTTTAACTATAAGCACTTATTTGTTTTATATAAGTTTAACCACATGGCGTTGATATGTCTACAAGGAACGTTATCTTTCCTAACCCTAACAAGTTCCTATATGTTCAACTTATATATACAGTAGCAATTTGTAGAGTTAACCTTTAATAAAAAAATTAATCTCCATATGTCTACCCTAATTTTATTACGGATTACCACGACAAAGACGAATCCAAGGACAAACAATTCCCCATATCAGTTTGCTTGCGGGTTCCTGTGCTAGTTACATGAACGAAAATATACATCAACATTTGACACCATATGTGGAAAGTTGTAGAGATTTTTTGTAAAAGACAAGCTCTATAAGCAATTTTAATGGCTAAAAATAATGATCCATTAAGAACTCCGATAAACCACTGGGATCAAAAGGTAAACTTATGCCTAAGTGGGATGGCCATTACAGGGTAGTCGGGATCCCAAGAATAAGGTAGCGCAAATTATAAATCATGTTCGAACTTTGATAAAAAATACATGCAACACAACCTAATTGAGGTGTTATTTTCATTAAATTCTACGTACTCCTTTGAAGCAATTTAATACAAGCATTAATGCATTTTTATTCAGCACTAAATTTGCTCCAACTTGTTAACTATTTGTTGTACAGTAATTTACAATTACCCCAAACCAGTACGGGCATTAGAATAGTTGTCTCCGACCACTAAACAAGCTCAAAATTGATGGTCGATATCACACACTGTTAAACAAAAACTATAAGTTATTAGTAACTTACAAATCTTGGTAACCTTTAGGTTTGTTTGGATTTGGGGTCGATAGGGGAAGGGTTGGGTTAGTAAGGGTTGAAATCTCAAAAACCATGTTTGGTTAGCTTTTTAAGAGGAGAGGGTTGGGTATCGAAGACTTTGAGAAGGATTTCCAGGGGTCATATTTTAGTTATATTTGATGGACATCTCAAAACACCCCAAATCCGGGTGTTGCAGGCGCGACGACAATCTACAATGATACCGACACTGATTACTTTTTATATAAATAAATATATTTATACGTTGAATGTGTGTGTATAATATGTTATATATACAAGCATGAATCCCGTGTAAAGCACGGATCGGCCGTAAAATTTAATAAAATAATATATTAAGATTGGTTAAATAATTAAAATATAATATTCTAAAATAATTAGTAAAATATATTTGTGTTTGTATATCAAACAAAACCCTAGATCAAAGAAACCTTAAGCAAAAGAACAAAAAAAATTATAATACTGTAGCACTATAAAGTTAATAGTAGATAATTGTGTATCAAACAAATTTATTCTTCAAAGGAGATCGAGCTCTACCCTGCCCGCATTTCCTTTTGAAGGGGCCAAAGAAATATCTCCACCTGCTGCCAACAGTCTTCAATTTTTAATAATACTTGTGGCTGTCCTGTTTTTCAAAGGAGATCGCCCGTAATTTTGAAGAACACTCGTGGGTGTATCTAACCCGTGGTTGTATCTGCGAGATAATATAGTCAGCAAAATCATAAGAAGAAGTCATATGAAGAAGAAGAAGCCGAATAGGAACTGGGAACCGGGAAGATAAGAACACGCTTCGATCTTAGAATTATATAGAAGTATTGTTACATTATATATTTAAAGAAGAAGACCGGAGGTGAAGGCGAAGTCGAAGAGAGTGTTTTTATTTAAGATAAATATTTAATTTAGTATAAGAATTTTATTTGTTAATATTAAATTTTTTAAAAAATTAATTAAAATAGTGACGACGACAAAAAAAAAAAGCTTCGTGTGATCTCATGTTCTGCTTTAATAATATAGTATAGTATAGATATATACTTTTTAGAAATCTAGAATTTATTTATTTTTACACGTGTTCTACTATTATATACACACTTATTAATAGTTATATAAATTAAAAATATTTTTCTTATATTTAATTAATAATAAATATATTATAATGGTATTAATTAGAAGAAAATATATTGTTTTTTAAATTGTAAATTTTAAATATTTTATTTAATAATCTTTTCAAAGATGTTGTGTAAAATTAAATAATAAATATTATTTTTATAAAATATGTTTTAGACTTTATTACTATTAAATATAAGTAATTTTGAATGGATTATAGTACTCTATAGTTTTCTATTTTAAATTTACAAATGATTTTTAGTATATATATAATAACAATAATTTATAATTAGGATTGAAATATAATATACATTATATATAATTATATATAAATATATTAACTTTTTCGATATTAAAAAAATTTATATTACTTTATAAACTTTTAAATTTCGGTCACCTAATAATACATTTTAATAATTATATTATTATATAATTTATATTATAACATATACTATAATTGAATTAAATAAATTTTATATATAAAATTTATATACTATTCACTCATCTAAATTTGAACCTTTCATCCAAACAAGGAAAGGGTTCAACCCTTCCATTTATTTTCTCTCCAGCGAAACAAAGGAAAGGTTCATCCCTTCCCAACCCAATCTTTACCTTCCCTTCCCTTCACAACCCCCAGTCCAAACATACCCTTAAGCGCACAATTCCTCATTACATAGTCGTGTATGACATACGAAATAAGATCATTATTTAAATATATAAATATATAGATATACCTAAACCATCCGGAACATAATATGTTATGTTATATAACAATGTTTGTGGAAATGACAATGTACATTATAGACAAGCTATTCACTCATCTAAATTTGAACCTTTCATCCAAACAAGGAAAGGGTTCAACCCTTCCATTTATTTGCTCTCCAGCAAAACAAAGGAAGGGTGCATCCATTCCCAACCCAATCTTTACCTTCCCTCTCCTCCTTAACCCTTACCTTCCCTTCACATCCCCAATCCAAACATACCCTTAAGCGCACAATTCCTCACTACATAGTCGTGTATGACATACAGAATAAGATCATTACTTAAATATATAAATATATAGATATACCAAAACCGTCTGGAACATAATATGTTATGTTATATAACAATGTTTGTGGAAATGACAATGTACATGATAGACAAACTATGCTGCCCCGACTCTTCATTTTTACTACCATACCCGTATCGGGCACTCGACAGTCTAACTTGTGTTGACACTCGACAGTTCATTTTGAACAAAAACATGCACAAAATTCAAAAAAAAATCTGAGACTGATACTTGGATCACACCCCCGTCGGACACCCAATCCTGAGTCTGGGTAACATAGGTAACAATTAACATATATAAACGTAATTCTATATCTAATAGTAATATATAATAGGTATTATAAGCGATTTAGGGAAAGTATTTTTCCGACTTCTATTAGGAATATAACCTCCTTATGGCTATATAAGGATCTCAATATTCTTGAAATAAGATATCGAATACTAAATAACATAGTATCAGAGTTATGTTTAGGAGAGGTCCCAGGTTGAACCCTCCTACCCCAATATTCTCAATATATGTGTTTGTTGTGTGGTTATATATGTGTTGTGTGGTTATATATGTGTTGTGTGGTTCACTCTTACCCCTTAGGGCATCTCCAATGCAAGCACCCTTATGGGTGCCAAAAATTGCCACCTCAATAAAAATATTATTATTTTATCTTCTCTCCCATCAACCTCACTTTTTGGCACCCCTTATAAAAAAAACTAACTCCAATGCTTGGCAACAAAAGTTACTATATATAACTACATATAAGTATTCTTATACATTATATTTTTATAACTTTCTTCAATATAATTATATATTATACTTTTAAATTTATAAAATAATAAAAATAATTATTACACAAATATAAGGCACATGATGGTTTGGAATATGAGGATTCATACAAGTAAAGTGCGATATATTTTGATTTGTTTGAGAATATCCAACATTTGAATTTTGAGTGTGAATTTGTGTGTGATTTGGAGAGTTTTGAGAAATAGTGTACGGAGATTTTGGGAATCCATTGAAAAAGAAGAATAGGCAAGTAAGAATATAAATGCTATCTAGTGGTATTTATAGTAGATAGATTTATTAAATAAATTATATATTTATTATATTTTAATAAATCAATTAATATCTAAAATTTAAATTAAATCTAAAAAATATTAGATTAAATTAGTTAATTTATAAATTAAAATATAAAATATTATATTAAATTCATTTATAAATATTAGATTGAATAATTTATAAATTAAATTTAAATTTAAGAATTTTAAAAAATATTTAATAATATATTTATTATTTTATAAATATTATAAAATTTATTTTTTATTAATAATATATACACACATTAATATCAAAATTGTAAAAAGAAATTAATAATAATACATATATGTAGATAGATAATACATGACTTTTATATATGTATATGACTTTTTACTATATTAGGGGGGTGCCAATTTTTGGAACCCTTTGTTGGTACTTTTAGGTGCTTTTGGAACTCCAATAGGGAGCCATTGAGGGTACCAATGCCACATCATTTTTGGCACCCCTCATGGCACCCTCCATTAGAGATGCTCTTAGTGGACTTTCGAGTGAGTGAGAGTATTAAAAGATATGATCCATTAAGTTTTCTAACCCCAACACCTTAACGTATTTGATGAAATGGTTTCTAACACCTTTCTTTCCGTTTCTATATCAAAATTAATTTTGAAACACATTGTACAAATTAAAGACCACAATTGCTTGTGTTTAAATTAACTTCAAAGATATTGCTTGCTTGCATTATTAACTTAAAGCAAAATATAAAAATTAGCTCGAACAGGGGAACAAAATAAGTACAAATCTAATCCCGAACAATCATAAAAACTACGATATATTATCACAACGCAAAAAGTCCAAATAAGTACGGTAACAGAAAAAGACTCCACGAACGAGTAAACTTAGTTCTTCAACATTCTAATCTTAGGGGATGAGCTCGGTAAAATTTATCTTCGTGGCAAAAGTAGCTTATAATTCATCCAAGAACTCTTTGACCTTTTTCAAGGTCTCTATCCGGCCGGCCTTGTACATGTC
>JAUEJK010432621.1:0-13946 GCA_032274865.1 Eryngium alpinum
TTTTATGAAATTGACCTTTACCAAAAATTCCTTAACACAAAGCATTTGAAACCAAACACATGCAAGAAGTTGATGTTTGGCTTTCTTCCATTTACAAACTCATAAGGAGTCTTGGTGTTAGCTTGGTGATAAGAGATCTATTCTGAGTGAAGCAAGGAGTCATCACTGCTTCAGCCCAAAAATAGGTTGGAATGTTGGCTTTAATCATCATTGTTTTTGCTGCTTCAATAAGAGTTCTATTCTTCCTCTATACAACTCCATTTTGCCAAGAACCCGTGATGAATTCATTTTCCTTTGCAGAAGTCTTGAACAGTAGCATTCTTGAATTCTATTCCATTATCACTTCTGAAACTCCTTACTTTGAGTTCAGCTTCATTCTCAACCTTGTTGACATGATCAATCAATAGCTGAGCTACTTCATCCTTTGAATGTAGAAACACCACCTAAGTATACCTTGGGAACTCATCAATTATTACCAAATAGTATTTCTTCTTGCTTATAGACATCACATTAACTGGACCAAACAAACCATGTGCAATAATTGCATTGGCTTCTTCACATTCATTCCTACCTTAATTTTGAATGAATCCTTTTCATCTTACCATGTTGGCAAGCATCAAAAAGATTTTCTTGACAAAACTCAAGTTGAGGTAAACCTTTCACAAGCTCTCTTTTGACCAGTTGGTTTATGGCATTGAAATTCAGATGTGACAACTTCTTGTGCCATAACCAACTTTCCACACTAGAAGCTTTGTTGTAAACACATGTTTCGCCACTTGCATAAGCGAAGTTGGCTACATAGATATTCCGTTTCCTTACACCAGATAAAATAACACTTTGATTCCCCTGGTCTATAATCTTAAAGCCTTCACTATTGAAAACTGTGTTGAATCCTTTGTCTCCAAGCGGACGGACACTAGCAAATTATGCTTAAGTCCTTCCACTAGAGCTACACCTTCAAAGGACACGTTTCCACAAGCTACAAGACCATAGCCTTTAGTAAACCCTTGCTATCATCACCAAATTACATAACTGGACCATCTTGAACATTAAAATTCCTAAGCAAAGAGATATCTCCAGTCATATGCCTAGAGCAACCACTATCCAAGATCCATAGCTGATTACTCTTGGTTGTAACCTGCAATTATGATTAAGTCTTCTTAGGCACCCAAACTTGTTTGGATACCTTAGATTTAAGTGCAGGTTTTGATATAGAAATTTTGGAAACTTCAGGGGTTTTCTTGTTATCAGGTACAACAATTTCAGTTTGCTTAAATCTCCTTTGTTTAGGAGCTACTATTTTAATCACCCTTGCATTGACATTTAATCCTTTGTTAGAAGGTTTAGTTGCCATTGCAACTAGTTGCTTCCTCTTCTTAGCATTTGGACATTGAAAAGATAAATGATTCTCACTTCTGCAAGTCCAACAACATTTTCTAGGAGCATTTGAATCAAAAGCATAATTGTTAAAAAAAATTACTCCACTCTTGCCATTTCCATTTCTTCTGCCTCTAGAAGCATTAGATTTCACTTTAGAATGGTTTGAGTTGTTTGAGGATTTAGCTAAACTTTCATCTCTTGAAGAATTGTCTTTTGAGGAATTATCCCCAGAAGACATTTCCCTGTATGCTAAATCCCCTGATATATCTGTTTCCCCCGATGAACTTGAATTATCAGAAAAATTGAATCTCCTTCAACTTTCTTATACACAAAGACTTTAATTCCTTTAGGTTGATTATGATCATCCTTAGTTGGGAGTTCATTATCTTTTGAACAAGATTCTTTAACAAAACCAGGGCTAACAAATATATCAGACATTTTTTGACATATTTCCAATTTAACTTTATCCAGTTTTGTTTTGTTGACTATGAACCTTTTGAAACCAAGTTCGTTCGCGCTTTCTCTTAATAATCCTTTATTTTGATCAACAACTGTTCTTGAAGAGTTCATCCACCCATTGGTCAATTGTTTCTCTTTTTCAAATTGATCGTTGAACCATTGAGCTCTCTTTTCTGAACACTCCAAATTATTCTTAACTATGAGTAATTCCTCCTCAAGTTGAGAGTAATTTGAAAGTTTTTCTTCAAGTAGATTGTTAATTCCAGCAAGATCATTGTTAGGTTGTTGGATTCTTTCAGTTTCATTCAAAGCACTTTTCAAGGTTGTATATAAATTCTTAATTTAATTTGACATCTCCCTAATAGTGATTAAACAATCAGATTTAGACATATCAGGGGAAATATCAATTTTGTACCTTGTTTGAGCTTTCCTCACTTGATTCTGAAGCCATCAAAACTAGATTGTTGTACTCCATCATTGGGTCTTCTTCATCATCACTTATAATCCAATCTTTGCCTTCAGCAATCAAGGCCTTTCCCTTCTTCTTAGCATTCAGCAAGTCAAAACACTTCTTCTTATAGTAAGAAGCTTCATCTTCCTTTCCTTTGCTTTTGTTGACATCCTTAGATCTGCATTCATTAGCAAAATGTCCTAGCACATTGCATTTGTAGCATTTGATTTTGGACTTGTCAACCATATTCCTTTGATCACCTCCACTTTTGACAAATGGCTTCTTAGTACCCATTGGCTTCTTAAACTTTAATCTAGAGAATCTCTTAGCTAGATAAGCCACAGATTAATCATCTAGATTATTAGCTCCTCAACAGTATAGCATTCATCTCCTTTTGCTTCAGTTTCTTCTTCCCCTGACTCCTCATTACTATCTTTAACAACATCATTCTTCATCAACAAACTTGGCTCAAGATCTGGCTTATATTTCCTCTGAGCCATGAGAGCTACAGACTTGATCTTCTTTCATCATTCATCATCTCATGCTTTTGCCTCATCTCCATTTCATGAGTTTGGAGATTCCCAAATAAATCTTCAAGAGTCATTGTTTTGAGATCTCTAGCTTCTTTGATAGCTAGAATCTTTGATTCCCAGTTTGATAGCAAAGCTCTCATGAATTAGTTATTGATGTCCTTTCTCTCATACTCTCTGCCATGAGCCTTCAGATCATTGATCAATCTGTTGAATCTATTGAAGATCTCACTTAGAGTTTCACCAGGCTTATGAAGAAACCATTCATAACTCTGAATAAGCATCTGGAGTTTATTTTCCATAACTGCAGCAGTCCCATCACAAATGACCTCAATAGTATCCCAAACCTCCTTAGCAGTTTTGAGATTTAAAACAATATTGTGCATATCATTAACAAGTCCTTTGTAGAGAATAGCAATTATTTTCCTATCCTTCCCACTTTCTCTTTCTCTTCATTTGTGAATTCAATTTTGGACTTCTCAATGAGGTGTTGAGGAATAGTTTTTCCTTTAACAACTTGTTCTAAAATAAGCTTCATGGGAACTTCTGCACCATTCTCCAAATAGTGCAAGTGATCATCATCTATAGACTGTAGATGAATAAGCATTCTATGTTTCCAGAAGAAATACTTACCTTCTCTAGGAAAGGAACTTTGTTTGTGTAAGCAGACATTGCAAGAATCTTTTAGGTTTTGCTTTAGCTTCCTGCTCTAATACCAATTGTTATTCACAATAAACTAGAAGAGAATTTGTAGAGGGGGGTGAATACAAATTCTATAAACTTTTTAAACTTTTCTGCTTCTATGAACGCAAAAAGAAACTTAACAGACTATGAAGATTTCAAACAACTGAAATATAAATCAACACAGAAACATATCAAAGCTTAATTTTATTCAAACTTTAAAAGTTTTCTCTGAGATAAGCAAACTACTTTCTCAGCTACAAAATCTCCAAGAAATAGAGCTTCAAACAATTACAAAGCAAGCTTTATAAAACCTCTAATCATTTTACAAATCAGAGCTGCTAATCTTGCTAAGTAACTGAAATCTCTTAACAAACTAAGAGCTACTGATTCTCTCTAATTCTCTCTCAACAATACAAACTATCAAATCTCAGTGCTTAGAATCACTCTTTTAGAAAAACTACACAATGACTTATTTATATGAAACAAAAGACAGCTGCAAAATCCCCTGAAGGTGTGGACCACTTGAGATATCCCCGTATGGTGTGGATCACTTTGATTTTGACCTTTTGCACTCCTATTTTTCCATTCCATATTTGTCCAAGCAATCCTTTGCCATGTGTAGTCTGGACCATAGGTTCTCCTCCATTTTCTGAAACTCTAGTAACAGAAAATGTGGCTTCTTTTCCAAGCAAGAATATAAAGCAAACTTTTCTTTAGTGTACCTTTATTCCTCTGAAGCTTGGCTTCTTTTCCCCGGAAGTTCCTATAACCCCTGAAGTTCATCCCCGTATAGGGATAAAATCATACTATCCCCATATTGATCTAGAACCTTGATCCTTTGTCCCCTGAAGTACATTAGGGCTTTCATTTGGTTCCACCATATAGACTTGACATCAGAGAGCTCAAATCTACTTTATTCTAAGAATTCTAATTATAACTTGACACTTGTATACTATTGAGTTACAAGGTCCTTATTCTATGAGTTCATGTAAACTGTACAAGTAAGAACTCTTATTTAGAATGCATCTAAGGACATCATCATCTACATATGAAGCATGCAAACCAAACAGATTGACTGTTTTCCTAGGTTCAATGTTTGTCAGTTTTGGAAAAAGAAAAGATGACTAAGGATAATGCATGATGACTGATAAGTTTCTCAAATCAATATAACACTTCAGTTTTTGAAATTATATATATACATCAGTTTTTTAATTTAATTAAAATAAAGTATTTTATTTAACTTGAAATATTTCTGCATAAATTTAATTTCCACCAGAGACTTAACCAGTTAATGACACTTCAAAAAGTAAGCAGGCACTTCAAACAAAAATTAATTGTTTCAGAATTAGATCTATACTTTATCACAGCAATAATTGGTACTGCAGTGACTTAGCAAAAAAAAAATTAAACCAGAAAAAAAGATGAAGACAAAAATAGAATTTGTACAAAATAAGAATTTCAGAATATTTAACTTGTTGTTTTCAAGAATCTTTGGTTTAGTTATGAAACTGCATTATTGTTTTTAACTGTCAATAAAGATGGGACTGCAGTCTTTATAGTAACTGGTACTACAAATTGAAGTGATTGCTCATTCAAATTATCATTGTAGTGACATCAAACATTCATATTTACAAAGGCTAATAATAAAACGGTAGTACACTTCATTAACCTCAAAAACTTGTCACTTCAAGTTTAACATCCCTAGTTCACTTACAAGTCTAGTGAAGTTTGCTTGATCAAGAGGCTTTGTGAATATCACTGCAAGCTGCCTTTCTGTAGGAATGAAATGCATCTCAGTGATTCCATTCATCACATGCTCCCTGATAAAATGATACCTTACATCAATGTGCTTGGTCCTTGAATGTTGCACTGGATTCTCTGTTATAGCTATAGCATTTATGTTGTCACAGAAGTTAGGAATCTTGTTGCAAACTAACCCATAATCCATCAACTGATTTCTCACCCAAAGCAACTGGGCACAGCAACTTCCTACAACAATTTATTCTGCTTCTGCAATACTTGTTGATACAGAATACTGCTTCTTGCTAAACCAAGAAACCAACTTCCCTCCAAGAAACTGACAACTCTCTGAAGTGCTCTTCCTATCCATCTTGCATCTATCATAATCAGCATCACTGAAGCCTACCAAATGGAATCCCTTGCTTTTGGATACCAAAATCCAATCTCCTTGGTTTCTTTAAGATATCTGAGAATCCTTTTGCCTCCAAGGAGATGAGACTCTTTTGGATTGGCTTGAAACCTTGCACAAAGACACACATCATACATAATATCTGGTCTTGAAGCAGTGAGATACAACAAAGACCCAATAATTCCTCTGAAGTGCTTCACATCAACAACAATTCCATTTTCATCTGAATCCAACTTTGTTGCATTAGCCATTGGAGTTTTTTCTTCCTTGGCATCCAACATGTCAAATTTCTTCAACAACTCACCAATGCACTTAGATTGGTTAATGAATATACCATCCTCCATTTGCATGATCTGCAGTCCCAGAAAGTAAGTAAGCCCCCCATCATTGACATCTCATAATTTCTTTGTATGAGATTAGAGAACTTCCTGCAGAGATCTTCATTTGCAGAACCAAAAATGATATCATCCACATATATCTGTACTAACATCAAATCCTTTTCAACCAATCTGTAGAACAAGGTTTTATCAACAACTCCCCTGGTGAACTTGTTGTCTATCAGAAACTTAGACAATGTCTCATACCATGCCCTTGGGGCTTGCTTTAGGCCATACAAAGCTTCATTCAATATGAACACATGGTTTTCCTTCTTTTCAATCTCAAAACCAGGTGGCTGCTCAACATACACCTCTTCATCAAGCTTTTAATTCAAGAAGTCACTCTTCACATCCATTTGATAAACCTTAAATCCTTAATGCATTGTATAGCCCAAGAATATTCTGAATGCTTCAAGCCTAGCAACATGTGCAAAGGTTTCATCAAAGTCTATGCCTTCTTCCTGAGAGTAGCCTTTTGCAACCAACCTCTCTTTATTCCTTGTCACAATTTCATCTTCATCAAGTTTGTTTCTGAATACCCACTTGGTGCCAATCACACTTCTTCCTTTTGGTCTTGGAACCAATGTCCAAACATTGTTTCTTTCAAACTGATTCAACTCATCTTGCATTGCAACAATCCAGTTTGCATCTTCAAGAGCTTCCTCAATTTTCTTTGGCTCTTCTTGGGAAAGAAAGCAACCATACAAGCATTCATTCTAGCTTGTTCTTCTCCTTATCCTTACTATTTCATTCATATCACCAATAATCAACTCTGGAGGAAGATCTTTTGTCCACTTCACTTGGGGAGGCAAACTTCTACTAGATGTAGCTTCATCAATATTTGCAGTCCATTCGCTCAAGTCAAGGCCCCTATTCCATGCTGCACACTTGCAACTTCACTAGAACACTTAAGCTCCTCCTTTGGGCTGAAACTTGCAAGTGAGTTGGGCCTGACTTTGGGGAGAAAAGCACTTGGACCACGAAAGCTAACGCTCACTGAGATGTTTGCTTTTAGTTCCTCAATTTGCATGACCAAAATTTGAAAAGACAGTTATATATACAGATCTAATATCACTTGTTCTTCTCTCTTCTTCTATTGTATTTTCTCTCTCATCGCTACAAGAGCTTTTTTCGCCATCGATTCACCCTTTCTCGAGCTTTTCCGTCACCGGTTTACTGCTTCTAGCTTGGAATCAAGTCGTTCTTTTTACCTTCCTTAATTTTTCACCCATTTTTCATTACTCCTAGATCCGTTAATTAGGTCTTGTAGCTTCCTTTCATGATATTTTTTTCGGTAAAATTCGACCGTCATTTTTACTTTAAAGGTGGAAGATAAGAGTTTGGATTGAATGAGGTTGTGTTCATTCGGGACTCCGACGAGTCAGGTATTTGGGGAGGGGAAGGGAGCTCTACGGTTAGAGCTTATGTATCAGCTTTTCTTGGGCATTTGGTGAGTGGGAAAGATGAGGCTGAAGAGCAAGAGCTTCCTTTGTCGCCCAAGACCGAGAGGGAGAGGTCTAGGATTATTGGTGAGGCTATGAAGGTAGGCCATGATTTGTTTGTGGATAATAACACTAACTATGTGAGCCATTATGTGAAAAATGCTATTGATGTTGGGAAGATCAGGTCTACTCTAGCATGACTACTATAGATATAGGGTGGCAGGTCTTGATGAGCGCATGTGGATGATGCCAACTTTTGGGCAACACACTGTGCCCGTGCTCTATTTTGATTTAGGGCTGCATTTGCCCATGCACCCCTTTCATGTGGAGGTCTACGAGGCTTTAGGGTGTGGTCTAGGGAAACTTGGCCCCAATTCCTTTGTTCAGATTAGCGGGGTAATAGCCAGGTGTTTTGAGCTGGGTCGTTATCCCAGCCTTAATTTGCTATTTTCCATATATGAGGTTAGGAGGACCAGGGTTAATGAAGGTATATATCTTTATTTGAGAAAAGGGAGGACGGCATTGGTAAAGAGCCCTGGTTCCAACCCTCAGTGGAATGAGAAGTATGTGTTTATGGGATGATTTGGAGTTCTTATCGTGGTGGAGAAGTGCTCCAAAAGCTAGGTTGAAGGAGCTTAATGGGAGAGAGAAGATCCCTAACTCTATTTAAGATGAGTTTCATGGGATTGAGCCTTTGTATGAAAGTGCTCAATTTGCGGATACGAATATTTTGGACAGTTATCAACGTAAGGCTGATCTCTTTTAGTTGGAGCATTTGTCATTGTATTAGTTTTAATGTCTATGTTGATAAATTGTGTGAACTTTTTCGGTTGGTGGGCAGACCTTAATTACAACAGCTCTTGGCTAGAGGTCATAAGATGCCTTCTGATGCTTTGCTGGATAGGATTCTGAAGAAGAAGAGCTCTGATGCTGAGCTTCGACTAAGGGAGCACGAGCTGGTTCAAATTTAGATCTAGTCTCAGTTAAGTATACCGTTATCGAAGAGAATGAGAGGAAGGCTCCTGGTGCTTACTTTTCTGAACTGTTGATTATCACAGGGGCAAAGCTTAGGCCTGCCTCAAGAGTTGGTTGTTTGAGCTCTAAGGCGGCTAGCGCTAGCGCAGGGTCTTCGGGAAGCTCTAGGAAGCACGAAGGGGATGATTTGCCTGCAAGTCAGGCTGTTAAGAAGGTGAAAGTGGTTGATCCCAAGCCAGTGGAGGAAGGCGGAAGCGATGACTGAAATGTTGTCATCAAGGACTTTAAACGATGGCATCTTCGTGATAAAGCTCCTCTTCATGCTCTAGGAATTTTCACTCGTCCTCAAGAAAGACAGGGCTATTCTGGGGTGTCCGTAGAGCAGAAGGT
Organism: Eryngium alpinum; assembly: GCA_032274865.1. NCBI lineage: Eukaryota > Viridiplantae > Streptophyta > Magnoliopsida > Apiales > Apiaceae > Eryngium > Eryngium alpinum. Next base: position 8,838 of record JAUEJK010432621.1, read on the forward strand.
GGATTGTTTAAAGAGGAGAGCTAGTTTGGTGAGTCCGGCTTTAAATATTTCTCTTATTTTGCTTGGGCCATTCTTTAGAGCTGGCCGTGTATTGATATGTTGTGTTTTATTTTGCAGTTTATATGCGATGCCATGATAATAGCTGAAGAATTTGAAGAGCTTGGAAAAGCTCGTGTTAGTTTTAAAAATAAGAAAAAGCAAGTGGATGGGCGTGTTAAAGAGCTGAAGAAGATGGCGGAGGGAGCTGAGAGTCAGTAGCGCCAAGTGGAAAGCCAAAGGGAGCACTGGAAGAAGAAAGCTGAGACAGCTGAGAGTGCTCATGTTGTTGTGTCAGAGCTGTTGCGGTCTTCCCAAGAGGAAGTTAGCCGTTTAAAGGGAGCATTGTCATAAGATCAGTTAAGGGTGGAGGCGGCGAAGGTGGCTCGCCTGGACCTGATACCGGAGCATTCTTGAGAGTCTCATCCCTCGATAATCAGGTCAAAAAAGCTCTTGACGAGGTTGCTTCCGCGTGGCAGGAGGCTTATCAAGCCTGCTTCGATCAGTTTATTGCGGTGGGAGCTGATCCTACTGGAAAAAGCTACGAGGAGTACAAGCTAAAGCTGCAAGCCTCAAGAACGGCTGGGAAGAGCTCTCCAAGAGCTGATGGGGAAGTTACCGGAGCAGATCTCCCGCCTAGCGGAGCTGAGGGAGTTGAGGTGAATAAGGAAGATGAGGTCATAGTGCCCCCTACTGAAGAAGGTGATGTCGCTATAGGAATGGAAAAGCCTAACGTAGAAAGTTCAGTTTCAGGTTAAGATGATGGGAATGCTGCAGGAAGGAGAGGTGGAGCTGCGGAGCGGGTCGATGGAGCTGAAGCTAAAAAAGCTTCTTCTTGAGCTCTGTTTCTTATGCAGTAAAGACTATTTGTTATATTTTGGGATTTGTTTTAGAATTTTCACGTTAGGCTTAGGTTATGTTTGTTGCCTGAGAACGTTGCTTATATGTGGGACGACTGTGAAGTTAGTTTTGTTGGTTTGCTTTAATGGTGATGTTCAAAAAAACTATTGTTATTTTTGTTATGTTTTGAAGGCAGGTTCCTTCCCTAGTTGTTTTAGAGATGAAGGCGTAGGACTGTGTAGTAAAACTTTTTTGAAGTAAGCAATTTTACTTAAATACTAAAAGATTTTTGCAAGCTTTTGTATGAAAGTGAGGTATGAAAAAATTATTTGAAAAGGGCTTGTCATGTAATTGCTTTTCTTTATTTATATCTCATGTTGCGGGAGCTTTAATGATGCAAAGGGAATAGATAGCATGACTTCTGCTTTTTGGTGACAAGTATGTTTTTATGATTGTACCTACTGTATATGTTATAAGAAAAGGGATAAGTGGAAAGAGCTTGGGATAGCTTTTAAATTTGGATTTGTGAACAGATTTAACTTATGAGAAAGTAGGCTAACTTTTCTCATATTCTAAGTGTTGGAGCTCTAGGAGTAAATTAGAGCTTTACCAACTCAGCCCACGGGACTTGTGTTATTTTTCCTCCAAAACACATTTTATTTTAAAGTGCAACAACTGAATTTTTAAAGCATTTCGTGAGTGGTAGGTGTAGACAAGTCATAGATAAAAGGGGTACAGACCCTTGGCAGTCTTTTCATCATAAATTAAACGCTGAAACGATAAAAATAAATTAAGGTTTTTAATGATTAAGATATCATTTCTCTTTTTACTGGTAGTACTTTTTGAGGTGGAAGGGGCTTTCCATTGAGCTTTTCCAGCCTGTACGAGCCTAGTCCTAATACCTGAATGACCTTGTATGGGCCCTCCCATGGAGCAATGAGTTTTCCACCTTGAATTGGCTGGAAAGCAGGCTTCTCTTAGGACTAGATCGTTGACCCGAAGTTGTCTCGGTAAGACCTTGGAGTTGAAATATTTAGCCACTTTTTTATGATAGAGCTCTAGCTTAAGGCTGGCTTGGTCGTGGACCTCTTCGAGCAGGTCTTTATTGCGTTTGAGACCTTTCTCGTAGAGTAGTGGGTCAAAATGGTCAACTCTGAGGGAGCCTAGCGATTTCGAACGGAGGCATAGCGTCTGTCCCACATGCCATTTTGAATGGATTCTCTCCAGTGGAAGACCTGGGGTAGTTCTGTATGCCTATAGGACGTTTAGGAACTCGTCAATCCAAAGACGGTCAGCATCCTCAATCCTCTTTTTAATGCCTTGGAGGAGGATTTTGTTGGTGATTTCGACCTGCCCGTTGGTATGAGGATAAGCAACTGAGGCCTTTCCATGCTTGATTTGGAGCTCTTCAAATATTTCCTCGATTTGTTTCCCAATGAATTGAGTTCCATTATCAGTGAAAACTACCCTAGGGACTCCATATTAGAATACGATTTCTTCCATGAAGAACTGGATGATGTCTTTTTCTTTGATATGAACTACAGGCCTTGCCTCTACCCATTTTATTGTATAGTCAATTGTCACCACTATATACTGGAACTGGCCTCTGGTCTTATGGAGCTGACCAATGAGGTCTAAGCCCCATATGTAGAATGGGACTGGAGATAAAATAGAATTGTGCTCAACTGGAGGCCTGTGGGAGACCTGACCGAAGAGCTGGCAAGCTCTGCACTTTTTTACAAACATTTCACAGTTAGCTCTGAGGGTGGGCTAGTAGAAGCCCCGCCTCATGATTTTGTACGCCAAGGCCTTTGCACCTAGGTGCTCTCTACAGATGCCGGTGTGGACCTCTATCATTGCATGGTGTGCTTGTGCTGGACCCAGGCATAGCAGCAAGGGCTCAAGGAAAGCTGTACAATTTTCCATCCAAGAGACAATAATTCAACAATTTGTCCTGGATCTTTTTTACCTTCATCATTTATTATGTAGGCCAAAATAGGGCTTCTCCAGTCCATGGGGGTATCAATTGCCATTACCATAAAAACGTTGTCCACAAAAGGGGCTGAGAGCTCCTTGAGGTATATGGCCCTTGCATTTCATTGATGGAGGATGATGCCAGCTTTGACAATGAATCCGCACACGAATTATCAGCTCTAATTATGTTTTGAATGGAACAGGACACGAACTTGCTCTTGAGCTCATTTACCTTAGACATGTACATTTCCATTTTAGCGTTGTGGGTCTTGTACTCTCCTAGGACCTGTTTGACAACCAATTGAATGTCGCTGAAGAGCTCTAAGTAGAGATCTTCCAAGGCCAAGGCTAGGTTGAGGCCTGCTATCAAAGCTTTGTATTCCGCTTCGTTGTTGGTTGTATGGAACTTAAGCCTTACAGCTTGTTGAACTTTGAAGCCCTCAGGGCTTTTAAGGATTATGTCAGCACCACAAACTTCTGATGATGAGGAACCATCAACGAAGAGAGTACATGGGCGATTCGCTGTTTGGGGACTGGTTATGTCCTGGTCTGAGCTTAGTATTGGGAATGAGCATTCAGCTATGAAATTTGCCAGTGATTGGGCTTTGATCACAGTTCGAGGTCTGAATTCGATGGAGAACTGACTGAGCTCTAAGGTCCATGCTGCTAATCGGCCAATCATGTCAGGTCTATACAGTACCCTTTTGAGGGGCTGAGAGGTGAGCACAATTATCGCTCTCCCTTGAAAATAGGGTTTTAGCTTTCTGCTAGCCACAACCAAAGCGCAGACCAATTTTTTGATGTCGGCGCATCTTTCCTCGGCATCTTTTAGCATGTGACTTACATAATAGACTGGATTTTGGATTCCCTTATCCTCGCTGATTAAGGTTCCAGCTACCATTTTAGCTACAGCTGCCAAATAGACTTATAAGGGCTCCCCTTGCAAGGGCTTGCTCAGTATTGAAGGTCTTGAGAGATATTCTTTGATCTCTTCAATGTTCTTTTGGCAGTTCTCATCCCATAAGAATTTTTTGAAGGCGAACAGACCTCTTATTGCGTTGAAAAAGGGCAGGTATCGCTCTGAGGATTTGGAAATAAACCTCATGAGTGCTGTTATGCAACCAGTTAAGACCTGCACCTCTTTGAGGCTTTTTGGTGATGGCATTGCCTGTATAGCTTTAATTTGTTTGGGGTAAGCTTCTATTCCCCTTTGTGTGATGATGTGTCCTAGAAATTTTCCAGAAGGTAGGCCAAATGTGCATTTAGTGGGATTTAACCTCATGTTGTAGCTCCTGATTCTTTCAAAGCTTTCTTGAAGGTCTAAGAGATGACCACTTGGAACTTTGGACTTGACTATCATGTCATCGACGTCGACCTCCATATTACGGCCTAAATGAGGTCTGAAGATTTTGTCCATCATTCGTTGAAACGTGGCTCCAGCATTAATGAGCCCAAAAGGCATGACTTTATACGCAAAGACTCCCATGTGGGTGATAAACGAGGTCTTAGAAATGTCTTCCTTGTTCATTTTGATTTGATTATAGCCATAAAATGCATCTATAATAACAGCAAGGCATGGCCGGCCGTGGCATCGATGAGTTGATCTATATTTGGGAGAGGATAGAAATCCTTTAGGGCAGGCCTTATTCAGGTCTGAGTAGTCAATGCATATCCTCCACTTGCCATTACTTTTCTTGACCATGACTATGTTAGCAATCCAATATGGATATTTGATCTTTGTTATAAAATCAGCCTCGAGGAGCTTGTCAAGCTCAGCATCTATGGCTTGTTGCTTCTCCGGAGTAAAATGCCGCCTTTTCTGTCACACTAGCTTAGCTTTAGGGCTAATATCAAGCCTGTGACGAGTGATGGATTCAGGTATACCTCGCATATCTTGGGGGGACCAAGCGAATATGTCGGTGTATTCCCTCAAGAGCTGAATTAAACCTTTTCTTAAGACCTCATCAAGACCTGTTCTAATTTTCACTGTTTCATCAGGTCTTATTGGATTCAAGATTTTGTCCTCCGTGTCACTCACAGGAGCCACTTCTGAAGATTTTTCTTGGTCAAGAAAGTTGTTTGGATTAATTTTGTTGATCATCATTGTTTGTGAATAGGAATGTGATAGGTCCCGAATGGGTTAATTTAATCTAGAAGGGGGGTTGAATAGATTAATCACCATTTTTAATTTTACGTTTAAGTATTTAAACTTATCTTTTTCCTTTTGCAGTTTATTTTGCGGAATAAAATAAAGACAAG
>JAUEJK010433041.1:0-13923 GCA_032274865.1 Eryngium alpinum
CAACAGCTGGCGCCGTCTATGGGAATCTGTATAATTTTTACACCATAATTCTCTACCAGCAGCACTCATGACGAAGACACTTCGAAATTCTCGAACTCGAACCACCGCTTAAAACTCTGCTCACCAGCAACCTCCGCCCTAATCGCTTCCTGATATTCTCCCCAGATAGTTCGCGCAGTGCAACTATCGAACTACTCCAAAATCCACAAACCAACCAGCCTCCTACGAACCAATCGGAACAACCTGGTCAACCACTTACTGAAAACCCACCGCCGGAAAATTCTGGGATCTTGATAGGATTGACCGCTGAAGAAGTGGCTCGACGCAAAGAAGATGATCGTCGTTTGACAGACTTGTAAAGGACCGAAAACGGAACCCGATAATGTGACCGAGAGGCCTTGAACATACTCGTAGAACAAGCACGAGAAATTACTTTGGCAGCAGACCAGATTCATAATCGATTAGACAACCCCCCAAGAGATCCTCTAGCGAATTTTGGACCACCGGGCCTGATTAGTTTCGTAGATGTCACTGGACCAGGATTAGGACGAACACTAGCAGAACAAGCACACAATAGAATAGACCGAGCACGCCAAGGCACCAGCAGAACCAATCAGCAGACTAATCAGACTAGACGACAGCAGAATAGAAATTCTCGTGGACAGACAAACCCTACTCAGAACCCTTCAACCGGCGGAGGAGGGGGAGGAGGAGGAGGATCACCTCCACCTGATTCGGGATCAGATGACGACGATGAAGATGATGATTATGATGATGATTATTCGGATGACGATTCAGATTAGAATTTGGACTAAAAAACAGAAGGTCGGGATATGGAAAGCAGGATGAACAATATGGAGAAAATCTTTATGATAGGCGGAAGAGATTTTCACGGAGAATCCCCATTGATTAGAGCTATTCAGAGGCATAAACCGAGAACTGGCCTGGCAGTCCATAAAATTCCGAAGTATGGAGGAGAGACAGATCCGAACGACCATGTAGTTGAATATCATAATTTTATGCAGATGGCTGGGCACGATGACTTGACGCTCTGTAAGATGTTTGAGTGCTATTTGAAGGATAAAGCGAAGAATTGGTACTATACTCTTCAGCCCAGGAGCATATACTCATTCGGTCAATTGAAGAAGGCTTTCTTGAAGCACTTCGCTTTCTATCGTAGATAGGGGAAAGATACAGGGTGGTTGATCAATGTGCAGCAGTGGTCGGATGAAAGTACAATGGATTATATGAAGCGGTTTAAGAAGGCATGTCAGCATGTACACAATTTCCAAGAATAGCAGGCCATGGATTTACTAGCCGGAAATCTTGATCAAAGTCAAGCCAAGAAACTTCGGAGTTCGTTGTATGATATTCCACCCACTAACTTGGACGATATTTTCAAAAGGGCAAGAAATATTGAGCTGAAGAAGGAGACGCTGGGAGATTTGGAAAGGGCAGGCAAGTCCGGTGCTCGCTCTAAACGAAAGGCAAGCCGCTCACCACAAACAAGCAGATCACCTACAAGGAACCGATCGCCTGACCGACGTAGGGGATCAGAAAGATCACGCAACAGACACTTCACTCGCCTTAATACCTCCCGGGCTCGCATCCTGAACATAATCAAGAAGGCTAAAGGTTACAAATATCCAGGGAGAATAAAAACGCCCCAGTCGAAGAGGAACATGAACAAAAGGTGCGAGTATCACGAGGACTACGGTCACTCTACAGAAGAATATTTTGGATTAAAAAGGTTTATTGAGAAGCTGATCAAACAAGGTGAGCTGAAGAAGTATATTGCGGATGACAGGCAAAGCAGAAAGGATGAGAAAAGGAGCAAGCCCGACGGAGCTCCTGGTGAACATAAGCAGAAGGACAGAGAAGACAAAAAGCCTGACCGGTCAGATGATGTCGTAATTCACACTATTAGCACCATCTCTGGAGGAAGTTTCTTGGGAAGGAATACGAAGACAGCAAAGAAGAAGTATGCTAGAGAAGTCAATAACTTATACCGAAATCAGAATCGACCTACTCAAGCCCATCCAATCATGTTCACTGTCGACGATTATGAAGGCGTCACATATCCGCATATTGATGCTTTTATTTGTACGGCTGACATTTTGAGGAATAGGATCAGAAAAGTTTTGATAGACGGTGGCAGTTCAGTTAACATCATATTCAAAAAACTCTCAACCAGATGAAGTTAGGTGGAAAGGAGATGGAACTGACCAATGAACCTCCACTCTCTGGGTTTGATAACAATTTAATTCCCGTTTTAGGTGATATGCACTTTCATGTTACAATTGGCACACAACCGACTACTGTGACAAAAGAGTTATTGTTTCATGTTATTGATGTCCCCTCCCCGTACAACCTTATACTTGGTCGACCTATGCTAATTGATTTCCAGGCAATATACTCGATTGGGCATTATAAGCTCAAGTTCCCGACAGAAACAGGAGTGGGGGAAGTTCGAGGTGATCAGGTTACCGCCAGGGCAATCATGATGGAAGAATTATACGGTCAGATAGGGAATGACCCGGATGATGAGGACAAAGACCCATATGAACCAACCGGAAAGCGAAAGAATTCTGAAGGCCGGACGGGTAGATCCAAGTATGGCAAGTCAACCTATCATATAGAAACGGGGCACTTTGGCGATAAGTGGACTAACCCAATTGCTGAACCAGCTACTGAAGTGAAGACCATTGAATTAGTTCCGAGTGATAATGAGAAGGTACTAACCATTGGAAAAGGCCTGCCCGGAGACTTAAAGGCGCACCTGGTCGGACTCTTACGTTCTTATTCGGATATTTTCGCTTGGGGGCCTGAGGATATGCCAGGAATCAGTAAAGACATATCCGTCCATCGCCTTAATGTTGATTCAGAGAGCCATCCGGTCAGACAGAAAAAACGTAACTTCGCACCAGAAAGGCATAAAGTTATTGCTGAAGAGGTTGACAAGCTTTTGAAAGCTAATTTCATTAAGGAGATCACTTACCCGGACTGGTTGGCCAACGTAGTGGTGGTTAAGAAAAAGAACAACAAGTGGAGGATGTGCGTGGACTACACCGACTTGAATAAGGCATGCCCGAAGGATCATTATCCCCTTCCTAATATTGATAAGCTGATAGATGCAACTTCTAGGTTTTCTCTACTTAGTTTTCTGGATGTTTTCTCCGGTTATCATCAAATAGCAATGGCAGAGGAGGATATACTTAAGACCGCCTTCATCACACCTTCGGGGACTTATGCTTATATCAAGATGCCGTTTGGATTGATCAATGCAGGAGCAACATATTAGAGAATGATAAACAATGTGTTCAAAAACCAGATTGGCCGGAATATGGAGTGTTATGTACATGACATGATAGTGAAAAGCCAAGACGATGATCACATCAAGGATCTGCAAGAATGATTCGAGACATTACGTTCAAACAAGATTAGGATAAATCCGACTAAGTGCACTTTTGGGGTACGATCCGACAAATTCCTGGGGTATATGGTCAGCCAGAGAGGGATAGAGGCTAATCCGGAGAAGATAAGTGACATATTAAACATGAATGCTCCTACTACAAAGAAGGAAGTCCAACAGTTGACCGGTCCATTGGCGGCCCTACGTCGGTTCATATCAAGATCAGCTGAACGTGATCTACCATTTTTCGACACACTGAGAGGAAGCAAAGACTTTGTTTGGTCTGACGAATGCAATAAAGCTTTCGAACAGATAAAGGATTATTTGTCTCAGCCTCCTCTTCTTACCAAAACTGAACCGTCAGAAACTTTACATCTCTACTTAGCTGTATCTGATAAAGTCGTGGTTGCGGTCTTGATTCGTGAACATATGCACCTCCAAAAACTGGTATTTTATGCCAGTCATGCTCTACGGGACGCAGAGACACAGTATCCGAACATTGAGAAGTTTGTTTTGGGTCTGATTGTGGCAGCAAGGAAATTAAAGCATTATTTTCAGGGAAGGACGATTGAGGTGGTCACTGATCAACCTTTGAAGAAGATATTGCACAAGGTGGAGACGTCTGGTCGTATGGCAGCATGGGCGGTCGAATTGGGAGAATATGATCTGGTGTTCAAACCAAGGACTGCAATCAAAGCACAGGCATTGGCAGATTTTGTAGTTGAATGCAATTTTTCTACACCATCAGACCCTGTGGTGGATGACCACACGAACTCTTCTCAATTGTCTTCTGATGTCTGGACTTTGTATGTGGACGGGTCGGTGACGAACGAAGGATGTGGAGCTGGAATTATCCTCACCAGTCCGAAAGGGTTTCAAGTTCAGCAGGCTATTTGTTTCAAATTTCGACTGACCAACAACGAGGCTGAATACGAAGCTCTGTTGGCTAGACTTCGCCTTGCTCAGGCATTGGAAGTAGGATCTCTACGTGCTTATAGTGACTCTCAGTTGGTAGTCAAACACTTTTCGGGAGAATACGAACAACGGGGAGATTGACTCAAGGTCTATGCAACGGAAACTCGTTTGCTCTCTGCATCCTTTAAAATGTTTGAGCTGGTTGGCATTGATCGAGAGCAGAACGGGCAGGCAGATGCTTTATCTCGGTTAGCTTCATCTGATACTCAAGGGATGGGTGGAACTGTGTATGTGTCTGAAGTATCTTCCCCCTCTATTAAAGGAAAGCAAGTGGCACCAATTGATCAGTAGTCCAACTGGATGACGCCTATGCGATGTACATGGAGTTCGGTATTCTGGATCTCAATCCGGTCGAGGCCAGGAAGGTAAAATACAAAGTTATAAATTATGTTCTGCTTAATGGTTTGTTGTACAGGATATCTGTCAGTCAACCACTTCTACGATGGCTGTCTCCTGACGAAGCCCAGACGGCTCTGGAAGATGTCCATGAAGGGCATTGTGCAGACTATTTGGCCGGAAGAGCTTTAGCCTACAAAATCCTACGACAGGGATATTTCTGGCCCACTATACGGTCGGACGCCATGGAGTATATGAAGAAGTGCCATAAATGCCAGATACATGGACACTTATATCACCAGCCGGCTACCACTCTCACCCCTGTTGTTAGTCCAATTCCATTTGCTATGTGGGGAGTGGATATTATGGGCAAATTATCTAAGTCCAAAGGAGGAGCCATGTACTATATCGTAGCTGTGGATTATATAACTAAGTGGGTAGAAGCTCGACCGCTTAGCAGTATAACGGAGGCACAATGCGAGAATTTTGTTCTGGAATGCGTCATTATGAGGTTTGGAGTCCCTAAAATTATTGTGTCTGACAATGGAACTCAGTTTGCAGATCGGAATTTTAAAGAATTTTTACAGTCTTGGAAGATCGAACAGCAGATATCTTCGGTCGGCTACCCACAAGCGAATGGACAAGTTGAAAGCACTAATAAAGCACCCTTTAAAGTAATTGAAAGGCGTGTGGATAGAGCCAAAGGACTATGGGCGGATGAGCTCCACACTGTTTTATGGGCTTATCGGACTACTACTCGGACGGCTACTGGTGAGACACCTTTTCGTTTAACCTATGGGATGGATGCCCTAATTCCAATTGAGGTGGGAATGCCTTCTTATCAGAACATGTGTTTCGACATCAACTGCAATGATGAGGCGATCCGGTATGATAAAGATCTATTGGAGGAACTCCGTGATGAAGTAGCAGCTCGAATCGCGGCCTATCAGTAGAAAGTTGCCCAGTTTTTTGACTCAGGAGTTCGTAAGCAGATATTTCGAGTTGGTGACTTGGTTCTCCGTGAGGTAACTGCTCCAGATTAAAAAAGGAAATTGATGCCCAATTGGGAAGGTCCATATCTTATAGTTTCGCTTCCAAGACCTGGCACTTGTCGTTTGCAAACTTTGTCTGGGGAGGTAATCAAAAATACATGGAATGTGGCTCATCTCCGCCGGTATTATCAGTAATTTCTCTTGATTTGCTTTTTCCGTCCGTTTGGATGCAAGTTATTTCCGTCTGTTTGGATGTAAGTTATTTCTGTCCAGTTGGATGATTCTTAAATAAAATTTGTTTCAGTCAAAGACATGGTTGATTGTAACAGAAAAATAATTTATTGGCAATAAATATTTGTTCTTGTTTTATAAGTTTTTTTATCTACAACTAATGCGTTCGGAAAACCCAATATGGTGCCCGGTCGGCTATACTGTTCCTCATTTTAAGGGTATTCATTACCACTTTTGCGGAAATGATTGGCCGTTTGATGAGTAAACTTATAGGAAAGTTGATTGAGTATGCCCCATTATGTTATTATTGATATTTGGTTTATAGGTCGACCAAATAAACCTCTATCATAGCTAAGAGTACTAACCGATCTTGGGACCCATATACCCATAAAATTGAGTTTGTTAGTTGTTAATCGGCACATACGATTTATATAACTGATTATAATCAAATAGAAAGTTGACCGGATGCAAGGCGCTACCTCATTTTCTATTGTGCCCGACCAAATAAGACAGTTTGAACTTTTCTATGATATATATTTCAACTCTACTTAGTGTGGTCGGCATGCCAAAGAATCCATTTATATGATTTATTAAGTTTATTAAATTGTTTTTATAGCTACTTATTACTACGAAGGACAGGTACAAAAACATAGCAAATTTCAAGATAAATAGTATTTTTCACAGCGGTCGGTCAAGTACTTAACCATGCGGTAAGCTTTCAACCTTAAACATTAGTCAGTCAAATACTTATCCACCAGTCAACCTTCATTAGATTACAAGTTCAAAAAAGTTCAAAAAGTTACACGATTAAGTGGGCATTCCCACTCTTCATTCTTTTTTCTGTTCCTCTTGTTCTTCATTGGTGTCCGGCTTCGTGTCCTCGTCCGGAATCTCTTCCTTTATTGGAGCTTTGCCAGCTTCTTCCACCGCTTTCAGGACATCAAAAGTGTGGTCGATCAGGTACTTGGTATAATCTATATTATCATCCCGAAGCTTATCCAAAATTGTTGCTTGACCGTCATTATGATAATATATCTCTGCTTCATCTGCTCGGTCGGCCTCTTTAACCAGCTTAGCATCTCTGCGACGGACCCGGCCGACTAGACGTTCATATCTTCTCTTTAGGACAGTATTGTCCAGATCAACCTGCTTGGCTCAATCGGCCTCCTTCTTGGCCAAATTTTCAGCTTCCTTTTGTTTCTTGTCGGCAAACACCAAGGCAGACCTTAATTCTTTTACTTCTCGCTCGTTCTTGTGTGCTTGTTTGGCCATTCCGTCCATCCAAGCTCCGGTCTGCCATAACAAAAGTAGATAATTAGTTTGATAGGAAGAGCTCTGAACGAATTAGGTAATAGTTTTCTTTTTTGCCTGTGTGTAACGGCCGAATATCTGGTTGGCCATTGTGCTCATCTCCATTTCTTCAAAAAAAATCTCGTCGCTCGAACAATAAAGAGCATTACCAATGTCCATCCCAATATTACGAGATGGAAATCCGCAGTCCACAATGAAGTTTTCCATTTCTTGAACGGTTTCCAGTGGACGAAGTCTGCGCCCCTTTTTCATTGTTTGCTCTTCGTCCGGACTTATATCAATGGTTTGTTTGTGTTTATCACCTTTCTTTTTTGGCACTTCAACAACTGTCCGACTAGACGCTCCGGTGTCTTTAACCTGGTCGGTCTTGGCTGGTGCAGCTAAACTTGAGGTTGCTTTTTGTTCAGACTTTGCCTTAGATTTAGCAAGGAGTGCAGCTCGGTCAATCTTGGGAGCCACTGAAACAAGTTACATCATTGTTAAATTATGTTAACAGGACGGATATAAGTAGTACATAACTATTATTACAACAAGATGGGGACTTAACCTCCAATCCTTTGTAGAAATGCATCCGACTGAGCAATAGCTTTTGATAAAGTCACTGATGGCTCTTTCAAAAGTTTTTTATAGTCGTCTTTCTCCTCTTTGGTCAGTTTAGGTTTCTTTTTCTCTGGCTTAATCATTTGCCAGACGGTCAGCTCTTCAATTTCTGGCCCCACTATCCATACCCATTGAATCTCTTTATTTTTAGTACTGGATACGAGTTCTGTCCGGTGTTGTTAGCCCGGACGGAGTCTAAAGTTATAAGATCCGACCGAGGACCCAGAGTTGATTTTATAGTGGTTAAAAAAAATATTGATGTTTGGTTTAACAACCCTATCAATACAACGGCCAATGAAGGAATTCATAATTAAATAGCTATTTGGGATGAGCTCGAATATGGAAATTCCGAGGAAGTTTAGCATAGACCGGACAAACGGATGAAGAGGAAACCTTAAGCTACACTTAAGGTGTTGTACAGATACGGCAACATCACTTTGAGGTCCGACCGAAAAATGGTTATGTACGCGGTCGGACTTCCCAGGTAAGAGGTATGTGTATTTATCACCTATTGGGTATAAATTATAATAGCTATCTATATCTACTTGAGTGAGTATGGAAGGATGGTTAAAAGCTGAGAATCTTGATTCTTCTTTGAATGAATCATTGGTTGGATAGCATATGATTTGATCAGAAGTAACTTCTAAGGATGATGGTTGATCGACAGTTTTTGATTGACCGACCGAACACTTGTTCAATCGGGCATTTGAAGTTCCTTCATTTGGGTTATTTATGGGATTAATTATTGTCTGGGAGATGGTTGGATCTAACTTAGGTTGCTCGGTTGTATCCATTAAATCATTTGTTGGAGTTATACTACTATCATCTGACATGTTCATATCTGAAAAATAAAAGGTATTTGGTATACTAGAATAAAATTGTTACATTGGCAGGATGCAATAGTGGTTGCACGTCCGAACAACTGTAGAATACTATAGCCGGACGAGCGTGGATACATAGGGAGACCGACCAACTAGGCAAGATTACCTTCTGCATATTAAAACCCTAGCCACTGCAGCCGCGGCGGCCCCGCTCTAAGTTCATCGGAAAATCGACTTTCCAGCGGCGCCAAAGTGGGTTTTTTCAAAATTTTGTCATTTTCTTCTACAAAAATCACTTTAGATGCATCAATTTCTGTAATTATCTACGCATTCTTAAACTTTGAAAGCATTAACATATGGGATTTGTTTACATATAATCCCCAAATCAAGACTTTTCAAATGCTCATTTTTACATATGCAATGGATAGAACACTGATTATATACAAGAAAACCCACTTACTTGTGTTTGCAGCAGTGATTTGCACAGAACTTTGATGGATTCTTCAAGACGCAACAGCTTTGCTTACTGAGAATCTCGATTCGTATTTAACAGTGAAGAAGAAAGTGGTTTTTTAACACACGGGGATTTATATATATAGGCGAACGGATGGCCCAGATTTTCTGACGGTTTAACTGATACCCTAGGATGATGACACGTGGCAAAGCTTACCATAGAAGCCACTGGTCTTCGTCCGGATAGCTAATGACCAGTCGGTCTTAATATTGGCTTTTTTTTATTTTTCCTTTTACAGGTGTGTGGTCGGACCATTGTCTTAAGTATCTGCCAAGCTGAGCTCACCAGATACTTGGGGGCCTGTAGATACATAGTCCGAATATGTATCCGGATTGATCACTTAGGTCGTAGGACAACCAACCACTGAGGCGGTGTCATGGGCCGACCGACTACTAAGGCGGTGACTTGGGCAGTAAGGAAGAACATTCCTAACTGATATTTGACTCTATATGGTAACAATTCATATTCCTATTTGAATTCTATTACTTGCGTATGTCTATGTCTATATATATATATATATTCCAGACATTATAACACACACAAAAAATCCTAATTATACAGATTACACATTACTGATTCTCACACCGGAGGTATCACCGGGGATCAGCCTAGCCTCGTTTTGATTTTTTCTACAGGTTTATCTTCTTCTCGACCAGAGTCAAGGAGAAAATCGGCATCAACAATATTAATTTGTTAATTTTCACTAGAGTTAGATTGGTTTCTGAGCAGATATTTTTGATAATGTCACGTGAATTTTGTATCAGGAATTAAAATATACTATGGGTCTAGTGTTTCAGGTTCAAGTCCAACTTTATCGAAAGAGTACCGTGAAATGGCTATTTTTGATGAATCAGAAGTTTCTCGACCGGAAAAAAAGAGGTGCTACTTACCCGACTACTCACTCCTATTTAAAATAACTCTAAAATATAATTTAATAATAAACTATCATAAATATAGCATGAAAGTCAAAATACGGACTATATTGTTTTAATTTATTACACTTTAATTTTGATTGTGGACCAAAATTGAAAGTAATTATATTTATAATCAATTACGTAATAATTAAGATGGTACAAGCAAAAATACTTATATATAATCAGATTTATAAGATAATTATAGGTTCGATTGAACATGTATTTAATAGAATAATTTATATATAATATAAGAAGGTGTTGCGGTGCAATTTACACACTTACCTTATCAGTCTATGTAATATTACTAGATAAATTTATATTGTAATAAAATAAGGATAATAAAAAGTAACTAAAAGTTATTAAAAATATGAAGTAAAATTTGTTAATATTGAAGTTAAATTAAATTAATGTCAATCATGAACACAAAAGTATCTAGACTAAAGTTATCACAATTATAGCGGTCAATGGTATCCACTGGTCATCACTAAACTAAACTAAAGTGTAGTTTTATTTCCATTAGTGTTGATATGCCTTACTAGATTATAGTGTACGATTTTTCCTAAGAACAAATAACGGGAATCAAATTTTTATTATAGTAATTCTTTACATGTAAAATATACAACCAAATAGAACAATATCTAGGAAACAGAACAATCAAAACACCTTTTATTCTGAAATCAAATTCATAAATTATGACCAAAACTTTTCTAAGCAAAGAAAAGCCAATACAATAGAGTTATGACAACTAATTATAATGAAGAACAACAACATGAAATTCACCAATAAGTCCACCAGTAGTTGCATTAAGTATTGTGTTTACTATGGTCAGAATTCCCCTGGCTAGCCTGAAAACCCCTGTTCCACCAATAATTTCCACTTCACGATAACGGTCGGAAAACTTGAATCCACCATGAAGAGCTAGACTGCTACCATTATATTTACCGGCAGTAAAAACATAATTTGACATGACAATCATAGCAGCCTCGTCCAAGGAAGAGTAACCAGCTAAACCTTGAGCACGACCAATAATCTGTGAATCCGGCTCAACACCTGATCTCAGTATGTCCTCGATCATATTCAGTCCTCCGAATAATGTGGTTGATGCAAAGGCAGGGAGGGGCTCGACGATTGTGAAAGCTGTTTGATTGGGTGGACGGCTTGCTTCATGAAGGTAAAACTTCATCTCAGTAAGTTTTTGTTTCTTTCCAGAAATAGTTCTGAACCATTTTTTAACTGCGGTTGGGCTTTTGTCAAGGGCTTGCCCCTGCACTGAGATTAGTGCAACCATTAAACATAAGAGAAGGGTTAGTGTATAAATCTTCCCCATTTCTGTTGTATGGATGAAGAGTATATAGATAGCTCATTAACCACCTCTATTTATAGAGTATGTTGATTAGTGTAGGTGTGTATGTAGAAAGTCAATGTTCAATTTTATATTCTTTGATCTACGTTTTCTATATTTTTATGAGGCTTCTGGGAATTTTACCAAGTCAATGATGTACATTCATCAACATGTTGAGCTGAAGTCTTCAAAATTTTGATATATCTTTTTAAAACTACAAGTAGACGCAAGGCATCACAGGAGTAGGACTTTTCCTATCCTTTAAAATCTAATAAGCTCTAATATCTTGCTATTATTAATTTATAAAATAAATATATTATTAAATATTGATTCGAGTATGATAAAATAGTCGAGTAAACTGTCGGATACACATTTAAAAAAATCCATAATCCATCAATATAATCGACAAAAGAAGTATATAAATAAATTCTACAACATGTCATTTATAAGTAATATTCCCCCATATTCAACTGTCCAATCCCACTTTTTCTCGTTACAGAATTGAAAATAAACATTTTCTGGTGCATATTATAACGATTTAATATGTAATTTAGCAATATATATTCTATAAATGTTATATATAAATAATATAATTTATTAATAAATGTATCAAATAATTAATTCTATATGTGCATATAATTTCTATTTTATTAATTTTAAAAACAAAGTGACTAAGTTAAGTTGCACATACATTTTTATTTCGGATTTTAACTCGTACATTTTAAGATCCTACAACTAATTATTTGCTTATAAATCATCTTCAAGTACCATTTGTATTACATAAATAAAAGTCAATAGAATTTTGAGATGCAAAATTTTGTAAAAGAATAATATTAACTTTTAACTTACTAATTCATCACAAATATTAATAAGAATTGAACGTTTGCCGTGAAAAGTTGCTTTACTATATAGTATTTTTTGTAGATAACTTTATTTTTAACTTTTTATTGGATCAATATTCAACACATACAAACATAAATTTATTAAAACGATTAACTACCCGATTAGACTTTTGAATATATCAATAATAATTTTATAGTTATATTTGTGATAATAATCAATTCGCTCAAAAAACTCGTCTCATAATTTTTAGTGTATAACAAGTTCCTCATATATTTTATTTTAATAATATCAATCGTTTGTGATCAAAACACTGCCAAGCTATGTTTTATATAAAAAAATATATCATACTTGAACCAATAAATCGCTAGAAATGGCCATGCCTGAAGCCTTCTACTGCGAGATCAACAAGCACAGATTTTAAAATTTTAGCATAAGTATAAAAACTGATTTTGAAATTAAAAATTAAGTATCTCACAATCTTACCTACTTTCAATCTCAATTTTTTATGAATACAGTCATATAAAACTACCTGGTGGAACCATAAATTAAATATATATACTAGTACGGTAACATCAATACGTAACATCTCTACGAGCGAGTCTCTCGCCCATTCACCAATCTCCACCTCTTAATCTCTTATTACAACATAAAACTTCTCTAAGTAAGGATGAAAAGTATCTTACTTGACTAGTTCAAAAAACCTTTAGCATAGTGAAGAGTGCTCTGAACTCGTAAAATTATATGGATGTAAGTTTGTGATCCCAGTTAAATTTATTCGAATAGCTCTGTTTTCTTTATACAGGGTTCAACTCTTTGACTGAGTTAAACTCAAAATTTGAATGGAGGTGGAACAACTAGATAAAACTTGTTTACATGTATTTAGAATAATGCTAGGACATCCGATATAGTTTCCAAATGCCATGCATCAAATAGTGATTGGTAAAATTATAGAACGAGCCTACAAGATTAACAGGGGTCCATTATTTTTTTAATACATACTCCCTCCTTCCCCTTATGTAAGTCGTTTTGACTTTGGGCGCGTATTTTTAAGTGTTTTAACTATATGGTTATACTTAATATTTTTTTTAAAAAATTATATCAAATAAAAATTTAGTCTCTAAATTTTTATTTGATGCAAAAAAATTAAAAAAATATTAAATATAACCATATAGTCAAAGCACTTAAAAATACGTGCCCAGAGTCAAAGCCACTTACATAAGGGGAAGGAGAGAGTACGAATTAATAGTTGTCACGCGAAATTCGGGAAAAGTTCAAGCATTTTTCATGTGCTATTTAACTTTGATCATGACTTAAATAAAATTTATTTTAATTAAATTACTGGGATATGTTTAGTTTGATTTATATAATTTCAGAGAATGTTGGAGTTCACGAAATAACTCACGGAAATTATACTCATAGTTTCTGAAGGATGAGAACAACTAAACAATACTTATTGCTTTACATACTTTTAATTGAGACCTCGGTAAAAGGCATCAAAGTTTCTAATAATTTAAGCCACTTCATAAGCATGATATAAGATAAGGAAAACAGCCATTTATTAACTAATCTCCTAGTAATGTTGAATTATAACATTGTACTCAACAGTAGCATTACCTCCAGGAACATCAAAAT
>JAUEJK010433146.1:0-13919 GCA_032274865.1 Eryngium alpinum
CATTCCTGGTCATGTATGACATTCCCCTTGGATGTGCTAACTGAATAGCTTTGTACTTGTCAATGTTACCAACTCTGGATCTTCTATACAGTTCTGTCTGTAGATTCTGAGCTAACTCCTTTTCACTGGGAATCCTCATATTGAGCAGTTGAATCACCTCTGTAAGATTACTAGGATAATGGTGAGCATCTAGGTGAAGGGTGCTAGGAAAGTCGAAGCTACGATCATCGAGAAGGTCCCCCAAGGACACAGGATTTGAGGAGGAACCATAAGCCATTTTCAAGAGAGTATCCAAGAGATGGTGCAGAGAAGAGTGAAGAGTTGAGAATGAAGAATTCACCACACAAATGAATCTTATATAGAAAATGCAAGATGAAGAGTTATGTAATTTCGATTATTTAATTGCTATGTGTAAACATAAAACCTAGTCCTGGTAGAATCTTTACACCTGAGAGGTGAGAACATAGTTATGTGAAATGTACTTAGGTTCCAGTGAACTATAAAATAAGATATGATAGAAATGTGATAGAAGATTAAAAGTGAGGAGACCCTCACCTCAATGGGGTTTATATAAGTTTAGAGGTTCAGAGGACATGGTTAGACATGCCTATGAAACTAAGTAAAATAGCAATTTATTCGTATGACCAAAAACCCTAGGTAGGTTTGTAAGCGAATGATATAGGGTTT
Organism: Eryngium alpinum; assembly: GCA_032274865.1. NCBI lineage: Eukaryota > Viridiplantae > Streptophyta > Magnoliopsida > Apiales > Apiaceae > Eryngium > Eryngium alpinum. Next base: position 688 of record JAUEJK010433146.1, read on the forward strand.
CCTGAGTATAGATGATTGGGATAAACCTCTGTAATAACCCTAGACCATGAAGTAAAGGTAGAATATAGCTTTCAGACGACCATGTCATAAAGCATTGTTAGGTTCTGGTGAACCACAAAAAGATGTTAGGTTCCCCTGAACCACAAAAAAGAATGGATAGTAGCTCCTCTGGCCAAGGAAGCTCTGTGAATATCAAAAAACCCTCATCTCTTGAGTATGATATGCCAAGAAGAGAGGAGTTAAGGTCTCCAGATCGTAAGTCTAGGAGAATACTTTGCTTATGAAGTTCAAAAGTCCCCTCAAACCCTTGACAACATGCTAAGGTAAAGGAAATGGAATCTCCTAGGCGCCTCACGCCTAGGAGAATAATAGAAATCCCACTCGACGGGAAAAAAGGTAAAAATATAGCCTCCTAGACACTAAGTATTCGAGGGGAGATTTGAGAATTAAAGTCTATATCTATATTAGTTCCAGGGAACTTCTTAGGTGTTAATTCGCCCAGGAGACCATTAAAACAATGCGAAACACATCGAGTGAGAATAAGGGGAGCCTCCTAGGCACCCTATGTCTGGGAGAACTCCCACAAATTTATTTGCTCACCAAGGATGGGAACTAAAAGTTCCCTAGGTGCCGCTTTGCTTAGAGAACTCTATAGGATAACTCTTACCCACCAAGCAAGCTTCTTAGGCGCCTAGCGTCTAGAGGAATATTTGAAATAGGCTATGCACGCCAAGAACGAGCAATAATAACTTCCTATGCATTTGAATTTGTGAGAAATTCATTGAAATTATTATGAAATATCAACAGAAGGGTGTACAGAGCCTCACAGGCCCCAAGTGCCTATGAACACCTTAAATTAAGGCTTGGCACGCCAAGGTTGATAGGGAGAGACCTCCTAGGTTCCTAGCGCCTAGGGAGAGTCTAACTGTGCTCATATACGCCAATTAGTGTAGTAGAAATATCCATCACATATCAATTCCTCATAAGATACTCCATATATGCACTTATGTACCTCAAAGTTAAGAGGAGACCTTCCCCTAGGAGCCTAGCGCCTAGGAGGATCCATTTAGTTCTATATGTATGCCAAGAATGGGACCTAGAGGTCTCCTAGGTGTTACTTTATTTAAGAATTCTTTGAGAAATACTTATGTATGGCCAGAAAGGAGAGTTTGAACCTCATAGGAACCTCTTACTCAAGGGAATCCCTTAAAAGTATTAGAAAAGCATACAACCATATGAGAACTAAGTCTCCAAGGTGCCTAGAGCCTAGGAGTATTCTAAAAGAAAGTTTTGCACGCCAAGTTAGATAAGTAAACACCTCCTAGGCGCCATTTGGTATAAGGGATCCCCCTAGAAGTGATAATTCACATCAAGAATGAAAACAATGAACCTCCTAGGTGCCTAGCGCCTAGGGGTATCTTTAAAATGGAGAGTGCACGCTAAAGCTAAATAATGGAAACCTCCTAGGCATTTTGGTGTTTCAAAACACCTCTCACATGAACAAAACACACCAAGGATGGTAAGGAAATGTCTCCTAGGTGCCTAGTGCCTAGGAAGACCTTGGAAACACCTCCTAGGCGCCCTAAAAGGTCTAGGAGTACCTCTAAATTAAGTCCTGGATGCCAAGGATAGGAAAGGTAAGCCTCCTAGGCATTTTTCATTCTCAAGGTAACCCTCAAAAGTACAAATCACACCAAGGATGAGGAGGTCAAGTCTCCTAAGCGCCTAGCACCTAGGAGGACTTAAAATCCCCATCATGCGCGCCAAGACCCATCTCTAGGCAAACTCCTAGGTGCCTATGCCTAGGAGGAAAGTCAGTATGTGGATATTTTCTGGCAAATTAGTCTATTTTTGGTTCGAAACGAATCATATTTCCTGGAAATAAATTACACCGAAAATAGGGGCAAATGTAGGGATCCCAAAAATAGAGATTAATTTATTTAATTATAGACGGGTATTACTTAATAATAATCGGATCGAATCAGATTCAATTTAGGGCCCAGTGGCCTAATTAATAAGAGGAATCCGTTCCTACTAAGCCCGATAAGGCAGGAAGCCCAATACGGCTAGTTAATTATGAGGAGGTGCAGAAACCCTAATTAAATAGGGAAAGTGAATCTAGAAGGTAAATCATATACTGATTCCTTGAATTAGGGAGCAAGTAATTAAGAGATAAGGTAAAAAAAAAATACTAAATCGAGTAGGAATATAATTCCTAATATGCATCTGAAACCCTAATCTATATGTATAAATAGATGATTATTCTTCATAATCAGGTATGCTATTTTTACTCTAGTTGAGAGATTATATTATTGCTCAGATCACTTATTCTTGCGCCCGAGAGTCCCGGATGGGACCACCTCCACCGGTTTTTGCAAGTTTTTCGAAGGACATCCGAGGAATTAAGAGAACGATATCAAAGCTTCTGGATCATCAGGTAACCTTTAATTCGGTATTGTTATTTTGATCCATAGCAGGTGGCAAATCCAGTATTAGTGCCAAAACCTAATGGGAAGTGGAGAATGTGCATCGATTTTACAGATCTAAATGACGCTTACCCGAAAGATCATTACCCTCTTCCTCGTATTGACGCATTGATAGATGCTACTGCTGGTCATGAGATGTTAAGTCTGATGGATGCGTACAGTGGATATCATCAGATAAAGATGTGTGAATAGGACATACCTAATGTGTCATTCATAACTGAGCATGGGCTATATTGTTACGTGGTGATGGCTTTTGGATTACGCAATTTTGGTGGTACCTACCAATGGTTGGTTAATAAGATATTTGCACCATTAATCGGACGAACTATGGAGGTGTATGTAGATGATATATTAGTAAAAAGAAAGAAAAAGGAATCCCATGTAGAAGACCTTGAGTCAACCTTCTTGATACTATGTCAACATAATATGAAGTTGAATCCTGACAAGTGTGCTTTTGGGGTTGGAGCTGGTAAATTTTTAGGGATAATAGTTTCTTAACGAGGCATTGAAGCCCATCCAGATAAGATACAGGCTATAATCAACATGATGCCACCAACTAATGCAAAACGGGTACAACAACTTACAGGAAGACTGGCTGCCTTACTGAGATTTCTGTCTAAGTCAGGTGAATGGTGTTTGCCTTTTTTCAAAATACTAAGAGCCGCTAAGAAATTTGAGTGGACACCCGAATGTCAAGAGGCCTTTGATAATTTAAAAGAATATCTCAGCTCATCTATTCTCTTAGCCAAACCCGAATAATGAGACATACGGTCAGTATACATAGCCATATCAGAATCTGCTTTGAGTGAGGTCTTAGTCAGAGATCAAGGAGGAGTCTAATTACATGTATACTATCTGAGCAAAATCTTACATGGGGCAGAGCTAAAGTATGATAAGGTTGAAAAGATGGCATTAGCTTCGTTTATGACCGCACGTAAACTAAGACCTTATTTTCAAGCTCACACCATAGATGTTTTGACAGACCAACATCTTCATCAAATCTTACAAAAGCCTAATGCTAGTGGGAGACTCGTGAAGTGGTCAATGGAGTTAAATGAATACAATATTCGGTATCGACCCCGAACTGCCATCAAAGCTCAGGCATTTGCTGATTTCATAGTGGAGTGTACCATCGCTCCCGAAGGAGAGGAGGCACCAAACAACAAAGAAGCAAATCCACAAGGAACTACAATAAACATGGAAGCTTGGAGCTTGTATTTCGATGGAGCATCCAATGCCCGTAGAGGAGGAGCAGGTGTGATTATAGAAAGTCCTGGTGGATTTTTAATAAGGTATGCGACAACCCTTAACTTTGAAGTTACTAACAATGAAGCAGAATACGATGCTTTAATAATTGGATTAGGACTGGCGAAGACCTTAAGGGCAGAAAAGTTGGTTATAATGGGAGATTCTCAGTTGGTGGTTGGTCACATTAATGGAGCTTATGAAGTAAAGGGTCCCAAGTTAGAGAAATATATTAAGATGGCAAATGCCATACTATCACAATTTAAAGAATGGACTCTGGAGTATATACCAAGAGAGCAAAACATGGCCGCTGATGAATTATCAAAATTCGATGTTGGAGCCCTTCCTCGAGCTTATGAAGGTAATATATATTCATAAAATTAAGATCAACCATGTATATCAGCCAAGTTAGTAGCCCCTATTCATGTGGAGGATGCGTATTTACTCAGGGGAGAATTACCACAAGATCCAGAACAAGCCAGAAAAACTTAAGGAAGAGCCCCTAGATATCTAATTATATAGAAGAAACTTTGTACAAGAGATCTTTTTCCATGCCATATTTGAAATGTTTGGGACCTGAAGAAGCTCGAATGGCTCTTGAAGAAGTTCACGAGGGACAGTATGGACAACATATAGGAGGAAGGATGCTCGCTTAAAAGATTATGAGGCAAGGTATCTTCTGGCCCTCTTTAAAACAGGATGCTTTGGATTATGTGAAAAGTGCGATAAGTGTCAGAAGTTTGCATCTGTACCAAGATTACCACTGAATAAGCTTACTGCCATAACATCACCTCTACCTTTTTCCATATGGGGCATAGATATATTAGGACCATTCCCTCCTGCTTCGGGGCAAAGAAATTTTTTAGTAGTGGTTATTGATTACTTTACAAAATAGATTGAGGCTCGACCATTAGCCCAAATTACTTCAGCTAATACGATCAGTTTCTTATGGAAGGATGTCATTTGTAGATATGGAGTACCTCGGATTATCGTTGCAGATAATGGTAAATAATTTGACAGTATCGAATTCAAAAACTATTGCAGGGAATGGGCGATCGAGTTATGATTTGCTGCGGTGGCGTACCCTCAAGCTAATGGACAAGTGGAAAGGGTCAATCGAATTATCTTAGATAGAGTAAAGAAAATGTTAGATGATGCTAAATGTGCTTGGGTAGAAAGGTTATTAAACGTCTTATGGTCATATAGGACTACCCCAAGAGAATCTACGGGAGAAACTTTATTCTCTTTAGTATATGGAGTGGAAGTAGTTATACCAGTGGATTTGGCGTTACAAGCTCCCAGGATAGAAAACTTCAATGAAGATTATAACGAGAGGCTGTTTAGGATGGAAGCTGACTTAATTGAAGAAAAGAGGGAAGAGGCGGCCCATAAAATAATGGAATTTAAGTGAAGGACGTCGACTTACTATAATATGAGGGTCAAGAAACGATCATTTGCCAATGTGGATCTTATGCTTCGAAGACTAGAGGCTTCCAGAAAGGAGAAGAAGAAATTGTCACCCCAATTGGGAAGGTCCTTATCGTGTAAAGAGAACTTTGGGATTAGGTTCTTATCGTTTAGAGACTTTAGATGGTGAAAAGTTGCCTCATGCTTGGCATATTACTAGTTTACGTAAATATTATCAGTAACAATGCAAGTCAAAGACTTAGCAAATAAGTTTTTCATTCAATAATATAAGATAGGTGATTACAAATACAAACCAAACTCCCTTCACTCCTCTTCATCTAAGTCCAAATTAAGTTGATCCACTAGAGAGTTCATTGGACTACTCACAGAATCAGGCAATGCTACCAGAGCCCAAGAATCACTATCTCCATCATCAACATCGTCATCATCATCGTCATCCTTTTCTTCCATAGAGGAGTCAGCCTCTTCACCCGATGACTCACTCAGGCGCTGCCAATCGAACTCTTCATCAGTGTCTTCAACAAAATAAGTATATAAGACTTTCGGTTTGCACTGCGAGAGTTTGATGCCGGGATAGAGTTCCTTAACACATTTCACAAACTCCTTCCAAGCACCGTGATATATGGAAGGAAACCTTCTTCTCGCTGTCATCTTCTTTTCATTTAAGAGCTGGGAGTTGTTAGCCTGTATCTCTTGTATGTTGCCTCCAGTACGAGACAACTCATCTTGAAGATGTTGAATGTCCCTATCCTTTCCTTCGAGAGTTGATTCCAAAGAGCGGACACGATACATGGCTGTTTGGAAATAGAAGTTGACCTAGAAGAAATAAGAGTATTAGGGGGTAGTGGATGCATATACTTTCTGAAGATTAAGCAAGGATCTTACCGACGCTACAGCCTAAGTGCCTTGAGCCCTAATAGTGTCGGGCTAAGAGTTGAGAACGAAGTCCGCTTTGTCCCGAGGAGTTATGGAACCCCATGACCATTCTTGGGCGAACATATTATTCTTGATCACGGAGTCACCCGGACCAAAAGACCAGCTTCCCTGAAAAGGAGCACTACTGGAGGAAGAAGTAGTTGGAGAGAGAGCTATTTTTGGGGAGACCCTCTTGGTCTCTTCTTGGAGGACTTAGGAGCAGAGGCTAGCCTAGCCTCCATTTCCAATCGAGAAAATTCATTACGAACTATATGGATAAGAGGTAAATCATATATAAAAATTGTACAAATTTTTTAGCTATTAAAATTGAGTATAAAGCTTACCTGAGAAGGAGTGCTTCTTGGACCTGAGAAGGAGTGCTTCTTGGACCTCTTCTTTGGGGGGCTTTGATATGCCATTTTTTGATTGAACTCTAAGGATGGATTCTACAGAGATGTAATAGAAAGATAGTAGAAGATGAAGAGTGAGGAGATCCTCACCTCAATGGGGTTTATATAGATTTAGAAGTTTAGGGGACATGGGTAGACGTGCCACTGAAACTACTTAAAATGGCAATTTATTCGTACGACTGAAAACCCTAGGTAGGTACATAGGTGAATAAAAAGGGATTTTCTGAGTATAAATGACTAGGATAAACCTCTGCAATAACCCTAACCTTTATAGGTTGGGTGGAATATAGCTTTCAGACGAACGCGTCATAAAGCTTTGTTAGGTTCCAATGAACCACAAAAAAATGGATAGTTGCTCATTTGGCCAAGGAGGCTCCATGAATCTCAGAATACCCTTATCTCTTGAGTAGAATATACCAAGAAGAGAGGAGTTAGGATCTCCAGACGATTGTAAGTTTAGGAGAATACTTTGCTCATGAAGCTCGAATGTCCCTTCAAACCCTTGACAACACGCCAAGGTAAAGAAAATAAAACCTCCTAGGTGTCACACACCTAGGAGAGTGATGAGAACCTATGTTGATGGATAATTAGATGAAAATGTAGCCTCCTAGACACTAAGTATTCAATGGGAGATTTGAGAATTAAGGACTATATCAACATTAGGTCCAGGGAACTTCTTAGGTATTAATTTATCCAGGAAATCATTAAAATAATATGAAACACATCGAGAAGGGATAAGAGGAGTCTCCTAGGAGCCCCACATCTAGGAGAACTCTCACAAATCCTTTTACACGCCAAGGATGGGAAATAAAAACTCCCTAGGCGTCACATTGTTTAGAGGAATCTATAGGATAGCACTTGCCCACCAAGCAAAGCATAATTAAGCTCCCTAGGCGCCTAGCGCCTAGGAGAACACTTAGAAAGTATTATGCATGCCAAGAATGAGTAATGAAGACTTCCTAGGCATATGACTATGTGAGGAGTCCCTTGAAATTATCACAAAATGTCAAGGTACGTGTGTAAGGGGCTTCCTAGGCGCCTAGCGCCTAGAAGTATCCAAAATTTAAGCTTGGTGCGCCAAGCATAGTGAGGCAATGTCCCCTAGGCGCCTAGCGCGTAGGGTGAATCATAATGGAGCTTATACACGTCAAGGATGAAGATAAGGAAGTCCACTTGGCGCCCCATTCATATAAGGTAGTACCTACACACAATAAAGCAACGAAGTGGTGTGGAAACCTAGCTCCCTAGGCGCCTAGTGCCTAGGAGAACTAAAGAACTCCATGCATGCCAAGGATAGGCAAGGTAAACCACCTAGGCATTTTTCATTCTCAAAACAACACTCAAAAGTACAAATCACATGAGGAGATTAAGTCTCCAAAGCGCCTAGCGCCTAGGAGGACTTAAAAATCCCCATCATGCGCGCCAAGGCTTATGTCCAAGAAATACCCTAGCCACCAATGCCTAGGAGGAAGGTCAGTAGGTGGAAAATTTTGCATTTTATTCTATTTTTGGTTCGAAACGAATCATATTTTCGGAAAATAAATTACACCGAAAACAGGGGCAAATGTAGGGGTCCCAAAAATAGAGATTAATTTAATTAATTATAAACGGGTATTATTTAATAATATTCGTATCAGATCGGATTTAATTTAGAGCCTGGTGGTCTAATTAATAAGAGGAATCCGTTTCTACTAAGCCCAATACAGCGGAGAGCCCAATACAGCTAATTAATTCTAAGGAGGTGCAGAAGCCCTAGTTAAATAGGGAAAGTGAATCTGGAAGGTAAATCATATATTGATTCCTTCACTTAAAGAGCAAGTAATCAAGAGATAAGGCATGTAGAAATACCAAATCGAGTAGGAATCTAATTCCTAATATACATTAGAAACCCTAATCTATAGGTACAAATAGAGGATTATTCTTCATAATTAGGTACACTGTATTAACTCCACTTGAGAGATTTCATTCATTCATATAGATCAATTATTCTTGCACCCGAGTCCCTCCAGTAGGACAACCCCCACCGGTTTTTACAGGTTTTCCATTGTACATCAAGGGGTCAGTAGAGCGATATTAAAGCTTCTGGATCGACAGGTAATCTTTAATTCAGTGTTATTATTTTGATCGGTAACAGCCTCAATTGTCAATGGCATATCATATTTTGGAAATGGTACTTTCTCCCTGTTCAAGTAGTCCCTTAAGGGTTCATTGACTTTCTGCACCACCCTGTAAAGGTCACTGCTTTGCTTTTCCAACTTTCTGCTACTTGCGAACTGCAGGTTGAACGAGTTTACCAGATCGGCAAACGTCGAGCTGATTGGCAGGTTGACAAACCACTGCAGGGCTGGTCCAGATAAGGTTGAACCAACCCCCTAGACATGCAGGCCTCCCTTAACTCCCTGTGAATGGAGATGGTAAACATCTTATACTTGTACTGCGCAGTATGGTCCAATGGATCATATATCCCATCATTCATCTTATACTTGTACTGCGCAGTATGGTCCAATGGATCATCTCAATTAGGGCTATTAAATCGGCAAAGGGCGAATCAACATGGCTTGTTAGGGTTGCCTTTTCCAATGGCGTAGGGATCCAGGGATTTTAGTGATCATCTCTCTCAGTTCTTGGAACTGTTTGGCTACTGGGTCATTTATACATGTCAACATGATAGTTTGAGGAGAAACATTAGGTTATAAACGATTACCAGATGTATGTGCAGCCTCATGCTCAGGTTGATGGTTGTTTGGCTCTCCTTCCAAGTTGGTCACCCTCATTGGTGGTGTTACGAACTGATCACCTTCATGAGCCACTCCGTCCATGTCCATCATGAGTGGAATTTGGCTGGTATCCCTCGTAGCTTGTCTCTTGGAATTGACAGCCAGCGAAGCTACAGACTGCCCTTAGCTTGCAGACCATCATTCACCTGCCTAATTCGTACAATTTCCCCTTACATATCTTTCATCCGCTTCATCATGGCCTCGAAACCGGTGTCCACACGTTTGAGCAATTCATCCTGACTTTGTGAGGTTGGATGACTTCCACTAGGGGTTTCCATGTTGCACAGAGCTGGATTGAACGTAATTTTTATCTAATTAAAATTTCAACAAGTTGCTTCACAATGGGCGCCAATTGTTTGTACAAAAATTTATATAATAAGGATTATATAAATTAAGGGTAACTTATTGACATTAAATAAACAAAAAATGGAACGAACAACCTGGATTTGGTGACGTGGAAACCCTTGAATGGGAAAAATCACGGGTGGTTAGACTAGCCAATCCTAGAAAAGATCTTTACTAAAATTAAGGTGGTTACAAGCTGGATAAAGTGTTTTTCACAAGCTTGAAGTTATGCCTAACAACAGCTAAAAAGAATGGATAAAAGCTAAGTAATAGATGAAGACTGGTCTGCCTCAATATATATCTTTTATCTCTATTTATAGTTTCTTCTTCTGCAAGTCCGATTTTGGTGGGCAGCTCCTATTCTTGAGCATGTAGTTAAGCACCGGTCAGCTCCATCTTTCCTTATTTATAGATATTTTGAATTTTTTACCAAATCTTGTGGAAATGGGTGCTGACTCGGTCCACCGAACTTTGACAGATGTAATTTGATTTAACACTTGTGCTTGTAATTCGTAGCTCATATTGTAGCTGTTTTCAGCTCCTAAACTGTAACTTCAATATTTCTTCATGCACTTATTTAATTATTTACTCAAATGTTATACATTTCAGTATTATTGATATTGTCTTAGTCACATAAACCAAGATATACAAAATATTTTTTGTGCAACAAGTTTCGTAAGAGTATTTTACTCTATAAATTTTATACATCTGCGTGCGGTATTCTGTCATCTTTATCAAACCAGTTTTTGTTTGTCTTTAAACTTCCAGCGAAGCAGCATGTTTTTTTTTTAGGTCCAGCCAAGCAGCATGTTAGTTACTACATTTTGTCAACGACCTCTGTATGTTTATATTTATTTGACCCGTGCAATTGCACGGATTTTTTAAAATATTTTTATGAAATTTTATAAATATGATTATTATTATATATAATATATTTTAATTTATAAATTTAATATTTAATATAGACATATAATAAATTAGTACCTATTAATGTGATAGAATTTCTTTTTTGAATAGTCATTGATAAAATCGAATACATCTTACTCTCTCCGAATAGTATTCTTATAATAGGAAAAATATTTATAAAAATTAGTAAAAAAATTATATAATAATTTTTTAAACTAATATTTAATAAATTAATATTTTTAATATTTTTAAAATTATAATTTTATTCAATTGATAAATTTCTTATTTAATTAATAAATTTTATCGATATATTTATTTATATTTTTTATTATACGAATTTAATTTGTTCTTTTATTATACGGGTTATGTAGATCCAACCCTTTAAAATTATTATTTTCTTACTGTTTTATATCTGTGTTTTCTCTTTCTCTCTTCACAAAAATAAAATACAAATAGATCAATCTGATGTTTTATTTATTGTTAAATAGAGTTTAATATATGTTGGTTCAATTGAGACAAAAATCAGATAATATATATATTATTTTAAAATCTATTATATAATAATATTATTTATTATTTATTAAAATTTAAATCAAATACATATATAAAGATATATAAAGATGTAGTTGCCAATGTTCGAACCCGGGATAATAATAATAAGTGTTGATGTTAATTTCTTTTCTAAATATATATTACATATTTTATTTATTATTAAATAGAGTTTAATATAAAGTAGGAGTGACCAATACCAAAACCGATACCAAATTAAGTCTCTTACGCTTATTATATATAGGATATAATACGTATAATCAATTATTATTGTTGCTGGTAACACGTCATGACTATTTAGCAAGGAAAATTCTAGAGTTTCCGAAACTGATACAAAAATGATTCCCGAATTACACGTTGTTATTATTAATTGGTTAATAATAAATAAATAATGGACCCCCCTGGATTACTTGTAAACCTATTTTATATCTTACCAATCCCTCTTTGCCACATGGCATTCGGGAACGATTTCGGGAACCTTTTCGGGTTCCCTAGCATTACTCATTTAACAAATCCCTAATTTGATCGATTAATTGGAATTAATCTTTTGATTAATCGAAAAAAAAGTTTCTATCAATTTTATTTTTTTAATTAATTAATTTTGATCAATTTTCTTAATATATTATTAAAAATATAAAAATAATTATTAATTTAATTTATTTCAAATATATTATATATTATTATATACTTTTTTGATAAAATAATTATATATTATAAATAAATATTATTTAAAATAATCAAAATATATTTGAAATTTAAATTTAATATTTTTATATAATATTATATTAGTAATATATTATTATTATTAAATTATATCCGATTAGTATTACCATTAATTCTTCTGATTAATCTCTTATTTTTTGATTAATTACTAAACGATCTCGAATTGGACCGATTAATAACTTTTACGACATTTCCTATATATACATATACTTTATTGATACTTTTATTTGTTTTCAGCGCACAGTAGAATATTTTTACGGTAATACTCCTCCTACCGAAAAAAAAGTTTATTATGAAAAAATTATTTCTATTCAAAGATGTATGTATGAAAATTTTCAATTTTTCTAAGAAAACAATAGATATTATAAATATTTAAAATTTATTTATTTATATTTTAAATTTATAAATTTTAAAAATATATAAATTCAATAATTTCACGGTTAGAATAAAAAAATCTTGTACCAATACCTTTAAATATATTAAAAATGTTTTTTAATTAAAAAATGTAATTATACTTATGAGTTATTAGATTATGTAATTTAAAAAATGATATTATAATAATTCAAAAAATTAAATTATCAACACAAGTTAATAATAAATAACTTTTACAATATTTTAATTTGACATAATTTAAATAATATATATATATATATAATCTTCTATATATATTAATTTATTATATAACTAAACGCTTCTTATACATTAGTTATATAATATAATATTAAATATAAAAATACGAAAGTGTTATTACTTTTAAAATAAACAGAATTACAATTAAATACAATAATTATCTTAATTAAAAATTAAATATGAGCTCTTTTATCTCAATATTCTTATAATTAATCTTTTTTTCATATCATACATTAAATTAAATATTTATAATTTTAAAAATTATTATTTTAAAATATTTAAAAATTATTTAAAAATTAGTATTTGAATTATAAAAAAATAAAAAGTATTTTTCTATCTTTTCAATAATTTATATTAGATAGTAATTTTTTTCTATATTAATTTATAATAATATTTTAATTATAGAAATAAAATTAATAAATTTTATAGTAATTCTCGTCCGTAGCATACTTGTACAAACTTTATAATTAAAATAGTCCAAGGTTTTAGTTCTAAATTTGTTGTAATTTTTACGGTCCTCATAGAGCATCTAGGGAATAAATTACAGTTTTACTTAAATATATATGGTCTAAGGCAATAATAAAGAAAAACTACACATGATTGAGCATGAAGAAATAAAGTAATACACCTCTACAATAATAAAATCTACACAAAGTGGACATTTTGTATTCAACAACCCTGTCACTTGTCATTTGATCTGATCATAATAAAGTATTAGATTATGTTGTTGAAACTATCTATCATCGTTTACCATCGGTGTATAAAAATAAACATATTAGGTAGAAGTGGATAAAATACTATACTATACTATATATATA